>PVLC010035987.1:0-16044 GCA_004027655.1 Graphiurus murinus
AAAAAAAGAATAAGAAATGGGGTTGGGGTGTAGCTCAGAGGTAGAATTCCCCTAAGTTCAATCTCCAGTATCGCAAAAAAAAAAAAAAAAGAAAAGAAATAACGTTGTTTCCTTATTATAGGGTAATATAAAATAAAGGAAGTAAAAATAAAACAAATTCAAATTCTTCAAATACCTAGAATTAAAAATTCTCTTGCTTGATGGTCCTGGGATGGGGATGGGGTGAAGAAAAATAGTATGTACCCTTATACTTAGGAAAACCCTTGATAAACATAGTGTGTGTGTGTGTGTGTGTGTGTGTGTGTGTGTGTGTGTGTGTGTGTGTTTGGTGGCACTGGATCTAATTATGTACTTTCCAGTCGACTTTTCTTTTCATACTCTGGTACCATTCTGTTTTCGTTTAGAGTCTTTGTGGTATGTTTTAATGTTCACTTTTTCATTGTTTTCCTAGCTATTATTATGTGTATGTCTTTCCGTTTAAATCTTAATATTAATTTGACTTCATAAAATAGCTTTAAAAATATTTTAAGCCAGATGTGATGGTGCACGTTTGTAATCCCAGTACATGGGAGGCTGAGACAGGAGGATTGTAGGTTTGAAGCCAGCCTCAGCAACCTAGTGAGACCCTGTTTCAAAATAAAATATAAAATAGGCCTGCAGGTGCAGCCCAGAGGTGAATGCCCCTGGGTTCAATCCCCAGTAACCCCCCCCCCCCCACACACACACAAAATCCATTGGGATTCTACGTTGATTTTTAAACTGTTCTTGTGAGAGTCTTGGAAATTCCCATCAGTAGGACTGCTACTGAGAGACTCTTAGGTGGTAGGGTGTCTCTTACTTGTGTTCCCCTTCTTGAACCAGAGTAGTTTTTTGTTTTGTTTTGTTTTGTTTTGGTACTGGGGATTGAACTCAGGGGCATTCTACCTCTGAGCTATACCACCAGCCCTATTTTTTATTCTTTATTTTGAAACAGGGTCTCACTAAGTTGCGTAGTGTCTCACTAGGTAGCTGAGGCTGGCCGCGAACCCAGATCCTCCGGTCTCAGCCTCCCAAATGCTAGGATTACAAGCATGCGCCACCACGCCCGGCTCCAGAATAGTTTAATGAATTAGATTTCCATAAGATTTTAGGTGAAGAAGTCATATTTCTTCTTTAAAAAAATAGTTTGAAGCTGGGCGTGGTGGCGCACGCTTGTAATCCCAGCATTCAGGAGGCTGAGACCAGAGGATCTGGGTTCGCGGCCAGCCTCAGCTACCTAGTGAGGCACTCCGCAACTTAGTGAGACTCGGTTTCAAAATAAAGAATAAAAAAATAGGGCTGGGGGTGTAGCTCAGAGGTAGAATGCCCCTGAGTTCAATCCCCAGTACCGCAAAAAAAAAAAAAAAAATAGTTTGAGCCGGGCGTGGTGGCGCACACTTGTAATCCCAGCATTTGGGAGGCTGAGACTGGAGAATCCGGGTTCGCGGCCAGCCTCAGCTACCTAGTGAGGCACTCCGCAACTTAGGGAAACCCAGTTTCAAAATAAAGAATAAAATATAGGGCTGGGGGTATAGCTCAGAGGTAGAACGCCCCTGAGTTCAATCCCCAGTACCGAAAAAAAAAAAAAAAGTTTGAATGCCACATCATAAAGAAGCCTCTACTTGAATACCAAGTGGTATGATGCTTCTGACCCAACCTAGTCAGTGAAGACTATTGTAATTGTTAGATTGGTTATGTAAGCATCACTTGCTTTTATACCTTCCACTGTTGAACCTAGTTCTGTCTGCTGTGGCAATACAAAGTAGGTTCAGTTTTTTACCAAGTAGTCTGGAGTATTTATTTAATTAGTTCATTCATTTTTTTATTTGTGGTACTAGGGATTGTACCCAGGGGTATTATATCTCTGAGCTACACCCCAACCCTATTTATTTATTTACTTATTTATTTATTTAGTGGTACTGGGTATTCAGCCCAGGGACATTCTACCTCTGAGCTATACCCTTAGCCCTATTTTTTTTTACGGTACTGGGGATTGAACTCAGGGGAATTCTACCTCCCAGCTATACCCCTAGCCCTATTTTTTATTCTTTATTTTGAAACAGGGTCTCACTAAGTTGCGTAGTGCCTCACTAGGTAGCTGAGACTGGCAGCGAACCCAGATCCTCCGGTCTTAGCCTCCCAAATGCTGGGATACAAGCATGTGCCACCACGCCTGGCTATTCTTAATTTTGAAACGGGGTCTCACTAAGTTGCGGAGGGCCTCACTAAATCACTCTGGCTGACTTCGAACCTATGGTCCTCTTGTCTCAGTCTCCTAAGTACTAGGATTACAAGCATGTGCCATCATGCCCAGCTCTAGTCTTGAGTATTTTATGGATTGGTCACAATATTATAGAAGGGTCAGGCCATCTTAATACAAAGCCTTTGGGGACTGGATGAGAATGTAGGTGATTATTTGTTCACTTGCATTGCTACTGGGATTCTCCAGCCACACTCTCTGGACTTGAATCCTGGTTTTACCATTTATGTGACCTAGGACCCATTGCCTTTCTTTTCAAGCTTCTATTTCTTCATCAGCAAAGTGGTGACAATAATAGTATCTATCATAGGTGTATGGTAAGAATTCATTGAGAAGATGTATGTAATGTATCTGTATTAATCACATAGTAAATTCCAATAAGTGTGGAATAAAATGCTACCATTACTATGGAGAAAAGAAAGCGTTATGTATTTATTATTTTTCTGGATAGAAGAGTAGGGGTTTAATTTCAAAGCTGTAGGCAACTAGTAGATGGGAGCTGGAAGAGATGACTTTTCTTAAATCAAAGTCTAACTCTAGCTGAGTATGTTGGTGCACACCTGTAATCCCAATACTTGAGAGGCTGAGATGGGAGGATTGCAGGCTTAAGAACAGCCTCAGCAAGTAGTGAGACTCTCCTCAACCTAGCAAGACCCTGTTTCAAAATAAAAATAAAATAGTGCTAGAGGTATAGCTTGGAGGTAGAATGCCCCTGAGGTTCAATTTCCAGTACCACAGGGAAAAAAAAAAAAGGCTATACCTAAATAAAGACAATAGGCTAAGGCTGTAGCTCAGCCATAGAGCACTTGCTTAGTATGCATGAAGCCCTGGTTTCCATTCCCAGCACTGGCAAAAGGAAAAATGAAAGAGAGGAAAGGGAAAGGAAACACTAGCATCTGTTGAGAGAGAGATTTAGACTATTGCCTTCATAACTACCAGAGGTTATTATCTTATGTGTAGAAAGAAACAAAATAGAGCCTAAAATTGACCACAATTGAGTGAGAAAATAGGTTCTGAAATTAGGTTTTCTGTTCTGTTTCATTATCTGCTTAAAACTTTCACCCCATATCACAAATCATTTTTTAAAAATATTTTGAAAATTGTGAGCCAACAAAAGTTTCTTAAGGTAATCAAGTCAGCTACAGTAATGAATAGAAATGGGGTCCAGATTTTTTTCTCTATTAATTAGCCCTGTTATTGTGATGTAGACAATCCAAGTTAACAAAAACAAGTTCAGTTCGGGATTATAATTCAGTAAGCAGAGCCTAGTGTGTTAGAGTTCAGTAAATTCTGTTCTTTACAGAAAGGTACATAGAATAAAGATCACTTGATAGTCAATCATCCTCAACATTTTTGTGAATAGCCATCCAGAAATTTCTCATCTCTGTATATAAGAAACATTTTTTCTTCCTTTTTTTTTTGGTACTGGGATTCAACCCAGGGGCATTCTACCTCTTAGTATCCCCAGTCCTATTTTATTTTTTATTTTGAAACAAGATCTCACTAAGTTGCGGAGGCCTCACTAAGTAGCTGAGGCTGGCCTCGAAGCTGTGATCCTCCTGTCTCAGCTTCCCAGGTACTGGGATTACAAGTGTGCGCCACCACACCCTGCTGAGAAAAACTTTTAATTTAGTGAAAAGCTTGGTGTTTTGGTGCGTAAAGAGCTTGGTGTTTTGGTGCGTAAAGACCTGGATTTGAATCCTAGTTCTATTTAGTGCCTTAGGGGCTCCAACTAAATTACAGGTTCATTCGGTAAGGATCTGTCCAGTGCCCTGGCTGTGCTCTAGATTACTTACTCAAGGACAAGGCTCCTGCAAACCTCCCCCCCTCCTCTCTCATTCATTATCAGTTTTTACCCTCTCCATTTAAACCTTTTCTAATTGAGAGAGAGATACTTAGGAGTTTAATTTAGATAGATTCCCGTATTTTGATGAGGTTGTCTCCTGGATTTGGTTTATATGTGGATAGAATTGGTTGCGGTGATTCTCAGTTACTGTTTTGGGGTCTTGGATTTTTTTTTTTTTTTTTTTGCGGTACTAGGGATTGAACTCAGGGACATTCTACCTCCGAGCTATACCCCCGGCCCTATTTTTATTCTTTATTTTGAAACAGGGTCTCACTAAGTTGCGGAGGAACTCACTAGGTAGCTGAGGCTGGCCGAGAACCCTCCAGCCTCAGCCTCCCAAATGCTGGGATTACAAGCCTGTGTCACCATGCCCGGCTTTGTTTTAAACTGATGTCTTTTGTAGCATTGTTGACTTTTCAGGCCAGATAATTCTTTGTTGTAGGGGCTATCACAGGCACAGGAGGATGCTCGGCAACACCCTGGCCTCCACTCACTACATGCCTTAGCACTCCTTTATTTGTGGCAGTCAAAACTGTCCCCAGACATTGCCAAATATCCCCTGAGGGACAGGGAACAATTGTCACCTATTGAGAACTACTGACTATAAATATATTGGCTTACCAGTAGCAATTATACAGGGATAATTACTTACCTGTTTATCTCATAGTCTTATAAAGTATCATACGATTACCAGCTTATCCAAGGAATGTTTTTCACTTCTGGAGATGACAAAATACAACTGGAATTTACATGAGTACGTGTTAAGAATGCTAAGAATGACGTGGTGGTTATCAAGGTGGTCTATCTGCATCTCACCCCCACAGGACCTTACTAGTGAAGATGAGGACTATGATAATAAGGCTCTGGATTTTTAATGCCTGCTATATATCTGATACTGTGACTTTGTGAGGTTTAAATATATTTTACAGCAGAAACCCTGAGAAGGCTGCCCAAATCTGATGCAACTTTAGGTGCCTCTGTCAATTTAATTACCCCATGCAAACATTTCACCTGACTGTTGTGACAAAACTAGATGAGGTCAAATGTGCAATTTGAACTAAAGAGTCCAGTAGTATCCAGGATCTGAAAACCACAGGCTAACAGTGGTTAGTGGATCAGTGCAGACTTGAAGTATCATACTAGAAGCAGAATATGGATTAAGTTTCCTGAACCAGCATTATCAAAGGTGGGCAGATTGTCTTGTGTCAGAACCAGGGTGTACATATGGGTGCAAATAAACCCTCAAGTGGAGATACACCCCACTGTACAGAACAATATTTTATTATTTTATTTGTATTTAGTGCTTGCCACTCGTGTGTGTGAGTGTGTGTGTGTGTGTGTGTATTTCTGGAGTTTGAACCCAGTTCATTCTACCACTGAGCTATATTCCTATTCCTTTTTATTTATTTTTTTTTTATTTTGAAACAGGGTCTTCCTAAATTAGGGCATGCTGGCTTTGAACCTGTGAGCCTTCTGTCTCAGCCTCACAAGTACTGGGATCACAGGCCACAGCACCTGGCTTATGCTTGCCACTCTTAATTGGTTTCTGAGAATGTCAGATCTTATTTTAAAATCTTAACTGGGGTCTAAAGTAAGTAATTACTGAAAGCTAGTTTTCAGGTCATATATAATGAGTAAAGACTTGAGTTAAAATATTTAGCACACTTTATTGACTTATTTGACTCCTGCTGTTCTTACTTGGCCCTCTATTTTTTGTGGCCAAGATAGCATCAACAAAAATAATTGTCTCAGGATGTACCCAAGGAGGTTTAGATAATTATCATGTTAATTAGGCTTAGCTTTCTTAGATTAGAACTTGCTGATAAGGTTAGCTGCTTCCCACTATTCAAGTGATGCTATTTCCAGGATGATTTTTGGTTGTTGGTATTTATAATACTAATTATTCATGTATTTCCCCCTTCCTTTTGTTTTACTGTGTTTTATGGGGTTTTGTTGGTTAGTTTTGGTTTTGGTACTGAGGATTAATCCCAGGGGCATTTTACCTCTGATCTGCATCCCCAGACCTATTTGTTTATTGGTACTGGGGATTGAAACCAGAGGCATTCTACCTCTAAGCTACACCTCCAGCCCTATTTTATTTTGAAAGAGGGCCTTGCCAAGTTGCAAAGGGACTCATGAGGTTGCTGAGGCTGGCTGCAAACCTGCAATCCTCCTGTCTCAGCCTCCCAAGTACTAGGGTTACAGGCATGCACCACTGCACCCAGTTTTAGTTACTGAGGGTCTTGATAAGCTACTGAGACTGGCCTTGAACCTGGGATCTTCTTGTCTCAGCCTCTCAAGTACTGCCAGCACCACTGAGCCCGGCAGAAGGATGTAATTTTTACTCTTTTTATGCCAGCTTCTTTCATTCACATTTATTTTAGTGAGATTCATTCTTATTTTTGTGCTTTGTTCTATATTATTTACTTTCATTGCTGTGTATTATTTTCTTTTTCTTTTTTCTTTTTTTTTTTTCCAGTACTGGAGGTTGAACTCAGGGACATTCTACCCACAAGCTAAACCCCCAGTCCTATTTTTATTCTTTATTTTGAAACAGGGTCTCACTAAGTTGCGGAGGGCCTTACTAAGTAGCTGAGGCTGGCTGCAAACCAGGATCCTCTTGTCTCAGCCTCCCTAGTACTGGGATTACAAGCGTTCGCCACCACGCCCGGCTTGCTGTGTATTATTTTCCATTGTGTGATCGTACTGTAATTTATCTTTTCACTCTTGATGGGCATTTGATCATTTCTAGTTTGGGTAATTATGATAGTGTTGATGAGACCATATAAATGTGTTTATGTTGGGTATATATTTAATACCAGAATTGTTACATCACACTGTCAACTTTATTATACAGTGACAGTTTTTGAAAATGGTTGTAGTTGCATTCTTACAGCAGTGTTTGAGAGTTTGGGTTGCCTTATAATGACTCTAACAGTGGATACTCGCATTCTTTTTCACTTTAGCCATTCTGTTACATATAGTGTCTTAGAAAGCCTCCTATGGGGAAAACTAGCTGGAATTTTGTGACCTCTTGCAGCTTTAATCTGTCACACCAACCTCACACCACTACCAAAGCCTTATGGATATCCTTTACCTAGTAGAGTCCCTGTGTTTGGGCTTAGCAAGACCTTCAGTCTGTACTCAGAATTGGCAAATATCCCAGAGAAAAGGTTGGGAGATGATCATGTGCTCACTCAGAGGGAGCTCTTCTTTCTTCTGGAATTCTAGTTGATCCAATCCTTAGTGCTTCCACAACATTCAACATCTGTAAAAATGTGATTTTGTAATTTTTTTCTTTCGTGTGTGTGTGTGTGTGTGTGTGTGTGTGTGTTACTGGGGATTGAACCCAGATGTAGTCTACCTCCAAGCTACACCCCAGTCCTATTTTATTCTTTATTTTGAAACAGGGTCTCCTCTAAGTTGCAAAGGGTCTCACTGTGTTGCTAAAGCTGGCCTCAAATCTGTGATCCTCCTGTCTCAGCCTCCCAAGTTCTGGAATTACAGGTATGGGCTGCCCTACCTGGCTCTGTAATTTATCATGGCTCTTTCCAGTTGTTGAATCTCAGGTTGTCATGACCTTCTGTATCATATGCAGAAGTGGAAGTTGTCAATAGATTCTTGGGGTTTTCTATGTGTACAGTCATGTTGCTTATGAATCATATAGTTTTTTCCCTCCCTTTTCTACCTTTATGTTTTATTTCTTTTTCTTGCTTAATTGGACTGGTTAGAACTGCCAGTACAATGTTGACTAGAAGAAGTGATAGTGGCCTCCTAGTCAAAGGGATGGGGTATTTGCATTATTTCACTGAGTATGAAAATTGCTATAGTTTATGTAGATATTCTTTTTCAGATAAAAAAAAATTCTTTTTATTCTTCTAGTTTGCTGATTTCTTTTAAGGACTTACTATGTGCAGTTTAATATATACTTTTGAAAAACAAGTTACCCGTAAACTCACCATATCTACTGTAGTAATTTTCTTTTCTTTTCTTTCTTTTTTTGCGGTACTGGGGATTGAACTCAGGGGCATTCTACCTCTGAGCTACACCCCCAGCCCTATTTTTTTATTCTTTATTTTGAAACCGAGTCTCACTAAGTTGCGGAGTGCCTCACTAGGTAGCTGAGGCTGGCCGCGAACCCGGATCCTCTGGTCTCAGCCTCCCGAATGCTGGGATTACAAGTGTGCGACACCACGCCCAGCTACTGTAGTAATTTTCATGTTCCCTTTCATACAGTTCTATATAATCAGTGTCTGTCTTTATCTCTTGTCTGTCTGTCGTCCTGTTGTGGGATAACCCGGTCCCACACATGGGTCCTTGGCATCCGTGATAAAAAGAATTTTAACACGTGCCATTTAGGAACAAAAAGTAGGAATTTATTTAGGAAAATAAGGGAAAGAGGAGAAAAACAGGTGAGCGGACATCTTCCTGTCCTGATGCGCTTTCCAGGTCCCAAGAGAGCGAGGCGTCGTTAACTCCTTCCTTTATAGGCTTTTAAGCGGGGTGGGCACAGAAGAGGTCTGGACCTCCTCCTTCTTTAGGTATTGGTGGGCGTAAATTGAGTAGGTGTTCCAAATTGAGTCCTTCCTCTTTCTCAGGTTTTAAGATAGGTCTGCCCTTAGCTGTAAATTTCCATTGTCCTTTGTCCTGGCTCTTAGGTGGGGGGGCAGGGTCTAAGGAACTTCCAAACCTTGGAATGGAGGCTCTGTCGTGCTTTAGTTCCAGGTGTTTACATTAAAGTGATATCTGTATTTTTTCTTTCCCATTTGTCTCCTTCCTGCCTAATTATTTCTTCTATCCTACATCAGTCCCCCCTCCCCCATTACACATTTAACACTGCCATACATTTTCCTTTTTATGGGCATTATATAGTGAGATAGGGTTTCAACTCAAGGTTTCCTTTGGCAGATTAGAATCATTATTCCAGCTCTTTCTACTACCTTTGTTTTATATGGGGGAAGAAGGAGTATAAAACTGAAAACTTTCCTTGGAGCATTGGTTTTGACCTACTTCAATTTGGGGTTTTTTTTGGGGGGGGGGTTGTAAGTGAGAATGAGGTCAGGGAAGGAGTGAGGGTGGTAACTGGGAGCCAGAGAAGAAAAGGCCATATGTGATTTCCTTAAGCGCCCACCTCGGGCTCCTCCCCTTCCCACGCTTCCTCTTTCTCTGTAGTTCCAGCTTTACCACAAATCGACTGTGTGACTGTACTTGGGCCAGTTACTTAATCACCCAGCTTTTGTTTCTCAGCTAGGGTTGAGGAGGATGACCATTCCAGCTTCTGCAAACTACTGCTTAGGGAGAATGGAAAGAGTAAATGAACGGTTTATAAAATAACTGACAATTTTTTAAAAATGAGAGTGATTGTTAGAATTAGTTTTATAAAATGACATCTGTCTCACATTTTCTAATAGCTTGAAGATTCTTTGTAGAAGGGTACTTAAAGTTTGGGACCCTTGTCCTCAAACTACACTTATAAGAAAGCTTCTGAAATTAACTGTGTAAGAAATATAAAGTGGAGCCGGGCGTGGTGGAGGCAGAGTCCGGAGGATCCGGGTTCGCAGCCAGCTTCAGTTACCTAGTGAGGCCCTCCGCAACCTAGTGAGACCCGGTTTCAAAATAAAGAATAAAAAATAGGGCTGGGGGTATAGCTCGGAGGTAGAATGCCCCTGAGTTCAATCCCCAGTACCACAAAAAAAAAAAAAGAAGAAATATAAAGTAGAAGTTTTATTCATTTGCTTAAGCCTTTATAAAGTTTCTAGGAAGTATCCCGTTTTATGTTTGTAACCTTTAAAATTAATAGCCACTGGTAAGCATGCATCAAAACTAAAACAAAATTTGCAAAGGCACTTATCTTTAAAGTGCTTTATTTGCATTGATAAAATACACTCTTACAGAAATTTGGAAGTGACCTTCTATTTTAAGATTTGCTAACCTGAAATTTAGGCCTTTACATGTCTTTAGTCCATGAATTTTCTTTTTTGGGGGGGGGAGAAGGAGGGAATTGGGGATTGAACCCAGTGCCTCACACATGCTCTAAGCATGTGCTTTACCATTAAGCTACATCCCTAATTTTTTTTTTTTTTTTTTTTTTGAGGTACTGGGGATTGACATTCTACCTCCAAGCTACACCCCCAGGCCAATTTTTTTTTTTTTTTTTTATTCTTTATATTGAAACCAGGTCTCTAAGTTGTGGAGAGCCGTACTAAGTTAGTTGAGGCTGACCGAGAACCCAGATCCTCCTGTCTCAGCCTCCCAAGTACTGGGATTACAAGTGTGTGCCACCACGCCTGACTCAGTCCCTAATTTTTAAGTGCAAGTTCTAGTTGTATTTTCATTAATGCTAGACTTCTCATATTTTGCATTTTTAATAAGCTCTCAGGAGGAATCAGAGCTGTCAGTTCATGAACTACACAAAGGACTAGATAACATAATGGCTTTTACCATAATGGTTTCCAGTTTTTACCATCTGTGATTATAGTCATTGTTTTAAATTCCAAACAAACAAACAAAAAAATTAAGTGTTTTAATTACTAAACTCTCTAGTTTATCAGAGTGCTGAAAACAATGACAATTCTATATCTTAGGAAGTTTCCAGTGTATGAAAATGGCCCTAATATTGAAAGTAATTTTATTGCTCCTAAAATTTTGACTTTGACAAGTTAAAAATATCAAGTAAATGTCTGGGAGAGCATTTGAGTTAGCACTTTGTCATCTAAAATGTCAGAGTGCTTGCTTATTGGAGAACATTTGCAATAAATAAAATCACTCTCAAAGGCTTTATGCTAATGAGGGAGCTGAGACAGACAGACATGTGATCTCATGGGTATAAATATAAATACAGAGACAGGCAAGCTGTTGATGAGTTCTTCATCATCAGAGGAGGAGTTCCCAATCATTCCTTCAGTTCTCTAGAAGGTAAGATTCAGATCTCTGTAGGAAGTGTTGCTAGATATGATATAGGTAAAGTCAGACCGTCTATTGAATATAGATTGCTTGGGATGGGTATTGTTTGAAAAATGTTGCTACTGTTTTCTTTTGGCCTTTTTCTTTCTCCAAAAGTCATAATACTTGATTTGGGAGAATTGGCAGCTTAGAAATTTATAGCTATTCCTGATCCTGTATACAGATGTCTAAAAGTAGTGAGGCTAATTTTTATAAGTAACTTACAGAATAAATTTCTCTTACTCTAAGCCACATCAGGATATTAATTAGGCATAGCTTCAATGTCCAAGTAAGTTGTATCTGTGCCTGTGAGGGACTGTGATCATTTATAAATAATTCTTCCAGGGCCAGGAGCTCTCAATCTCTTGCTGTTCTGTTACCCTCATCCCGCTCTCTGTTTCAGAGTATAACTTTTTTTTTTTTTTTTTGTCTGAGAAAATAAAACTGTGGACAGGAAAAATCGAAATCCTGAAAAATGTACAGAATGTAGACTATCATTGAGGTAGTTATCTCTATATAGTTGAATTTTTAACCTCCCACAGAATAAGAGAGTGTATACTACCCAAGTGAGCTGTATTTCCTCTACCCACAATAGTCATGGATTAGACTGAAGTTTTAGGACTTCATCATCATCATATTTTAATCATTTGTAATCTTTGTGTCCCCTAAATCACACGAGCTGGGGCAAGCCCAATAGAGGGAGTTGGATGTAAGTGATGGCAGTGGGAGCAAATAGCCTTCACTAGACGCCCAGCCTTTCTTCCTCGGATAGAGCCTTACTGGTAGGGGAGGGGGAGGGCTAGGCATTTTCTGTGGTGCACACTAAATTGATTGCCACCTCTTAATACTGCCCTACTTGCTAAGAATCTTACTGGAGCCTGCCTCAGACTTCTTTAATATTATGTTGCTGCTAGGTTAGAACTTACTTTCAAAATAGTAATTTATATTGAATTAAAATCAGAGGTTTTTGAAACAAACTATACTGAGGGCATCTGCTACATCCTAAACAGATTATCCTTTGGTAAATATCTTAACCAGAATTGTTATCTGAGGTTCATTGTGTTCTCTTTGGAGGCTTAAATAAACCACTTTCTGTCATCCTGAGAATTTTTTCTTAAACCACAAAACACCATATTTTATACTTTGCACTCAGATATTTTCATCTCTCTTTGACATTGAACTTATGTCTTATGGCAAATGAGGTAGAAAATAGTTGATTGCTTTTCACTCCCAAATTGTTTTTGAATTTTCCATTGGTGGCTTTATATCCCAAAAATGTCTGTGTTTTATGCTTTGTTTTTCAAGAAATTATTGTTACTATAAATAAGGTAAGATCATTAGCATTATCTTTTTAAAGTATTATGTGATTTAAAGAAAAAAATATCATAAGCTGAGCATGGTGGCACTTGCCTGTGATCTCTGTACTTGGGAAGCTGACACAGGAGGATAGCAGGTTTGAGGTCAGCATCAGCAATTTAGCAAGGCCCTCAGCAATTAAGTGAGAGCCTATTTCAAAATAAAAAATAAAGAGGGCTAAGAGTGTAGCTCCCTGGGTTCAATCTCCAGTACCTCTCCCCACCCCCACAATTCCAAATACCATCTCTCGAAAGAAGATCTAGGATAAACTTGTTTGGTGTACAAACCAGTCTTAATAAGGATGAACTTGTTTGGTGTACAAACCAGTTGTTATCCAGATTAGACAAATAATTATAGATAATTTCAGAGAGGAAGGTGTTCTGATAAATGAGACTTTTCTCTCCCTTAATCTTGTGATTTTAACACAGCATTTTATCCAGAATAATTGTATGCCTATTTCTGCTCCCTCTGATTTGCCTTTAAATCTGGCTATCAGTCCTTAAGGACAACCTAGTGCATTTCTTTTGTCTTCTAAGTAAGAAGCCAGTATGTTTGCAGAGCTTCATTTTTTTCTCTGCAGTTTCAAATATGTCTGTGGCTTTATCTGACTGGTATATGAACCTGCCAGTTTTTTTGTCTCTTAAGCAGTTCCCAGTATAGACAAAAGTATCTAAGCTGAGCACAGTGACACACACCTATAATCCCAGTACCCAGGGGTACTAAAATAGGAGGATTGTGATTTCAAGGCTAGCCTGGGTGACAGCAGGACTCTGTAAAAAACAAACAAGAGCTGGGTGTGGTGGCACAGGCTGGTAATTCTAGTATTTGGGAGGCTGAGACTGGAGGATTGCAGGTTCTAGGATAGCCTCAGCAAGTAGTGAGACGCTTATCAACACAGCAAGAGCCTGTTTTGAAATAAAAATTAAAAAATAGGGCTGGGGGTGTCCCTGGATTCCATCCCCGGTACCACCACAACAACAACCACAACAAACAAAAACAAAAAAAACATACTGAGGGCTGGGGATGTAGTTCAGTGGTAGGGCAGTTAGTTGCCTAGCATGTATGAGTCCTGAGTTCCATCCGCTGTACCACAATAACAACAGAACCATACATGGAAACTCCTTTTACTACACTAGTACCCACTAGTACCCCTTGTAGAACTCTGTGCTGCTGATCCTTCCCATCATTGTGCCTCAGCCTTCCTGGAGAAGAAAGGAGAGGACTATCAGAGGGGAAGCCCTTTGTAAGAGAATTTATCTAACATCTCTGTTAAGATTGCCAGACTGTTCCTGTAGTCAACTAGTCAGCTCATTTCAAAAATTACTTGGAATTCTTCCAACTTTTTATATCCTAGCCTTTTTTTCTTCTTCTTCTTCTTTTGCTGCTTTCATAGGACAGCCCATGTCACTTAATTTGTATTGAGACTTCATAGAATTGTTCCTCATTGTTCTGAGCATGTGCATATCAGAACTTTGAATTCTAGATTTATCCTATATTACTGGGCTTGGTGACACACACCTATGATCCCAGTATTTGGAAGTCTGAGACAGGAAGATCACAGGTTTGAGGTCATCCTTAGCAACTTAGTGAAACCTTATTTCAAAATTAAAAAAAAAAAAAAAAAAGGGACTGGGAGTGTACTCAGAGGTAGAGTCTCCCTCAGTTCAATCCCTATTACCAAAAGAAGAATAATAATTAGTAATAATAGATTTGCCCTGTCTTTAGATATTATCAGATTGAGCAATGTTTTGGCTGACCCAGTAACAATTCTTACACAACCGTTTACCTTTCTTACTCTAGCAGATACCTCTGAAATGTACATGAAAGTAGTTATTGGTAATTGGAAACCATATTACCACACTGACCATCTCATGACCTAACCCACCCTGGGTCAAATCCCTATCTATGTGTTTCTCTAGATACAAATATGACTCCATGAAAACAATATTGTTAGCATTTCTTGGAAAGAATGAGGGTAAGACAAAGGAGAGTAATGACTATACCCTACAGATAGACAAAAAACATTTTATCCAGGGTTAAGGGTGTAACTCAGTGGTAGAGCATGTGCTTAGTATGTGTTAGGCCCTGGACTCAATCCACAACAAAAACAAAAGTTCCCTCCAGGGTGTGTGTGTGTGTGTGTGTGTGTGTGTGTGTGTGTGTGTGTATTTTAATCTGATCATGTATTATATGGATTTACTTGATGTTATTTATTTTTCCTCTTCTTCCCTTTTCTTTTTCAGTACTAGGAATTGAACCCACGAGCATTTTACCTCTGAGCTATACCCCCAGCCCAATTTTTTTCTTTTGAATCACAATCTTGCTATGTTGCTGAGGCTGTCCAACCTGTGATCCTCCTGTCTCAGTTTCCCAAGTACTGGGATTGTAGGCGTGTGCCATGACACCTAATTGCTTGATGTTATTCTTTTTTTTTTTTTTTTTTTTTTTTTTTTTTTTTTTTTTTTTTTTTTTTTTTTTTTTTTTTTTTTTTTTTTTTTTTTTTTTTTTTTTTTTTTTTTTTTTTTTTTTTTTTTTTTTGCGGCACTGGGGGTTGAACTCAGGGGCGTTCTACCTCCGAGCTATACCCCCAGCCCTATTTTTTTTTATTCTTTATTTTGAAACCGAGTCTCACTAAGTTGCGGAGTGTCTCACTAGGTAGCTGAGGCTGGCCGCGAACCCGAATCCTCTGGTCTCAGCCTCCCGAATGCTGGGATTACAAGCGTGCGCCACCACGCCCGGCTGCTTGATGTTATTCTTCATCCTTTAAAAAAATAAGTAGTCACAATGCAACAATTAATGGCTTTTTTCTTTTCAGTTTCCAAAAAAAGACTTACAGCAAAATGAATAATCCTGCTATCAAGAGAATCGGAAATCACATTATCAAATCTCCTGAAGACAAGCGAGAATACCGTGGACTAGAGTTGGCCAATGGCATCAAAGTACTCCTCGTCAGTGATCCCACCACAGACAAGTCATCAGCAGCACTTGATGTACATATAGGTACAGTTTAGAATTATGAATCATGCCTTGTTCAGTTTCATTAATCTAATGTTTACATTCGTTAGAGCGATCCATGTGAGTGTAAGTAAAGACCCACTAGTTACCAGTGGGTCTTATTTTATTTATTTATATTTAGTACCTTATTTTGGACCAGAACCCTTATATATCTTTTGGTAAACTATAACTGTTTGTGACAAATTAATCTTACATTTACTAAGAGCATCTTGTTAGCTTCCCACCTAAGGTGACCTAACAGCAGGAAAATTCATTCCTATCTTCACTTAGCAATTCTGACTTTTTCACTTTAGTACACTTAATGTCATATTTCGTCAATTCTAGTATGCACTTTTCTTCTACATTTAGTACCTTTTTTTTTTTTTTTTGCGGTACTAGGGATTGAACTCAGGGGCCTTCTACCTCTGAGCTATACCCCCAGCCCTATTTTTTATTCTTTATTTTGAAACCTGGTCTCACTAAGTTGTGGAGTGCCTCACTAGGTAGCTGAGGCTGGCCTCGAACCTGGATCCTCCAGTCTCAGCCTCCCGAATGCTGGGATTACAAGTGTGCGCCACCACGCCCGGCTCTACATTTAGTACCTTAATGAGATTTTTTTCTTACCTAT
>PVLC010035988.1:0-16034 GCA_004027655.1 Graphiurus murinus
TGAGACCTGAAATGGTGGGTAAGAAGGGACAGAAGATAAACCAAACATACATGACAGTTCTAAAATGTTTTGTACAACATCACACATGTCCAACAATGCTGTAGCTATAGCTTTCAAATATTTGTTTGTTGCAAAATGGCTGTGACTGATAAATGTGATCTCTGTTCTTTTGCTATCACTCTTAGTATCTCTCAGAGGTATGATTCCTTTGAAATTCCAGACATAACCAGATATGCTTTTCCTATATCAACAAAATTTTACCTATTTTCTCTGACCTCAGGTATTTCATATTGGCTAGAGCACTCCTCACACAATTGGCCTAAGCAAACTCCATAGGGATTGTTTATTCCTGAATCACTGTTTGTAGGATTTAAAAAATCCAATTTCTTCATATGTACAGAAATTTTTAAAAAAAATAAATAACTGAAGTATATTTTGGTTGAAATCTAATATTATTAGAACTTCTTGTATTTTCTCAGCTATTTAGTGTTCATGGAAAAATTGCTCAGGCAGATCTGGTAGAATGCCCCAAATTTTGGAAAGATTTCACTTTGTTTGCTTTCATTTTGTTTTGACTTTATTATTTAGATTTATATTGGATCTATTGAAAATTATAATAATTTCCAATTATTATAATTAAAACTCCTATTGGCAATTATAATAATTTCCACACTATATCTTGTAATATATAAAGGCAATATTTATTCTACTAATCTCTCTTCTAATTATATGAATGTTTCCTCTGCCTTTCCAATTTTTTCTCTAGGATCTCCATATGAGAGAGAATGTGTGCCCTTATTTTCTGAGTCTGGCTGATCTCACTTAGCATGATGTTCTCCAATTCCATCCATTTACTTGTAGATTACATAATTTGGTTTTCCTTTATGACTGAGTAAAACTCCATTGTGTGTACACACTATATTTTTTATCCATTTTTCTGTTGATAGACTCCTATGTTGGTTCCATACCTTGGATATTGTTAATTGTGTTGGTATAAGCATGGCTATGCATGTGTCACTATAATATTCTAGCTTCAATTTTTTTGGAAAGATACTCAGGAGTGGTATATATGGGTCATATTATGGTTACATTCCTAGTGTTGTGAGGAACATCTATACTGATCTCCATGGAGATTGTCCTAATTTAGACTCCTGTTAACAGTGTGTAAGTGTTGTTATTTCCTCACATTCTTGCCAGCATTTGTTATTGTGTGTATTCTTGATGACTGGCATTCTAATTGGAGTTAGATGAAATCTCTCTGTTGTTTTGAATTTCATTTTCCTGACTGTTCATGATGTTGAACACTTTTTTCATATATTTATTGGCCATTTCCATTTCTCTTTTTCATAAGTGTTTATTCATTTCAACTGCCCATTTTTACTGGATTATTTATTTTATAGCATCACTTTCTTTTATTTTTTTTTTGTGTAACCTAGGTATTAGTCCTCTATCAGAGTAGTAACTGCCATGATTTTCTCCCATTCTGAAGGTCCCTCTGCAGACTCTTGATTGTTTCCTTTGTTGTACAGGAGATTTTTTATTTTATTTCCTGAGATTTAGAGACTTAATGACAAAATATCTGGTAGTGCCTATATATGCTGAAGAATTGATTCTGTTTTACTCTAGTAATTGCAAGGTTTCTGAAGTAATGTCTAGGTAATTGATGCATTTTGAGTTGACTTTTCTGCCAGGTGAAAGATAGTTGTCTAATTTCATTCTTCTGTGTGTGGATAAAGCACTTTTGCAGCATCATTTGTTGAAAAGGTTGTCTTTTCTTCAACAAATATTTTTGGCATCTTTGTTTGCTTCCAGTCTACTAGTCATGGAAATAAAGGTGGTAACCAGTTTTTTTTAAATTACAATGTTTCTGAAATAAACAGTTTTATTTACAAAATATTTCACATGTGTGCTATAACAGTACAACTTACTAAAATGTAAAATTGATTATCTGTGAAGTTGATAAATATCACAAATTAATTTGCATACCATTGGGAGTAATTAATCCTACAGGAGTACTAAGTGATTTTTTTTAAACCTAAGGTATCACTAGAAAGAATAAAAGAAAACAAACAAACAAAAAAAACTAAACTAAAAGAAAGAAAGAAAAATAACTCATGATGTTGAGTCAAATTGTTATTCATATAATAAAAGACAATGTATCCAAGACCATAGTGAAAAATATTTTACAAATGGATTTGAGGATTTAAGTATATTACAAAAAGGAATAATATTGAGAAAAAGATATTCCTACTCTTAGAAGTCAAACTATTTCTCAAACAAAAAAAAATTTTTTTTTCATGATACTGGGGATTGAACCCAGTCACATTCTAACTCTGAGCTACACCCCTATTTTATTTTTGTTTTGAAACAGGGTCTCACTAAGTTAATGAGTTTCACTGTTTACTGAGGTTTTACTTGTACCTGTGATTCTCCTGTCTTAGTCCAATATGTAAAATTTTCTAGTAGAGAAATCAAGAACAAACAAAGCAGATGGCAAAAATCTCTGCAAGTGGGAAAGACAAAGAGAAATCAAGAGGTGAAATACAATTAATTCAAATTGAAGGCCGAATGATTTTTCAGAATAACACATTAAATATTTCTTAGAAGCTTTCTGAGATATATTGGGAAATTACCAAATAGAGTATGTTTGGTTTATCTTCTGTCCCTTCTTACCCTCCATTTAATTTCTCAAGACTATGAAATGTATTTTTATGCCATATTCCCAGGGATAGATGATAACACCCATTATGAAGATGGATGAGACCAAAAATTTTAGTATATTTATTCACTATTGGTTTCCTAACAAGCAAATCTGCTACCATGTATGAAAAATACGGGAAATTCATATAAATGATTGATTCCATTTCTCTTTAGATTGGACCCAGACATGATCAAGTATAATGGTACTAAGGATTGCCTTATTTACTAATGATGACTCAATAATTTATGAAAGACAATATAGACTTGAACTCACAACTCCCACTGTTCCAAGAAAGGGATAGTGATGGTTCTTATAATGAAGAGGTTGCAATTTTGAAAGAACTGGTCATGCCAAGGCATCACAGGCTCCAAAGCTGGTAATGAGGAGAGTTACTGGTATGTTCTACAGTGCTTCATGATCATATGTAATTCATTCCAAATTTGACCAGGAACCTCTAGGAGCATCAGGGATTTCGTTGGTGATAACTGAGTATTATTCTGGCCATAGCATAGCATAATGATACTGTTTTTATACAGTTGTGTTATTGCTAAGAACTATTATGGTTTGTAGGTGTGGACTTTGGATAGGTTATCAGAGCTACATTTAGAAAATCTATGAACAAATATAAAGAAACTGAACTGATTCCTTATCTTCAAAAAGTAAGCAATGCCATCAAAACCTGCTATGAATATCAAGGCCTTGTTCTGTTCACATAGAAGGCAAACAGTAATACATATCAGATTAACCCTTCTTGCTCACCAAAATAATCCAAGTGAAACCTTCAAAGGTCTGAGATCCATGAAGATTAGTGAGATGCAATCCTCCAGTGAGGGGTTCATTTGAAACATAGCCACCTGCTGTCTACTGTGCCATGAGTTACAAAATATTCTATCTCCAACCCAGGATTCTCTTGTCATTTGCTAGCATCTATGACATTTTGGCATGATCATAAATTAGCTTGCATGTAAAACAAAATTTTACACCCTTGTCAGGTTTTGATCAACCCTTGTATTCCAAATCTATGATAAGATAGAATGACTTCCTCATACTGCCCTAAAAAATCACTGATATATTTAAGAATTCAATGATTAAGGGTAAGTCAGGACTTGAAATTAGAAAAGCAGTATATTAAAAACTTTTGTTACTTATAAGGCCAAACGATATATTACCAATATTTGTGTATGTGGTGCTTTGGAGCATCCACATCCTAAATAAGCAAAAGTTACATGTTACCAATTTTTTTTAGTGATACTTAGCATTGGCTCCACACTCTACTAATATACTACAACCCAAGCATTTTAATTATGATTATTTTTTTATCTTAAGACAGGGTGCTAATCAGTTTCTCAAGCTTGCCTGTAACAAGGAATTATCCTGCCTCAGACCCCCAGTTGCTAAGATTATTTGCATGGGCCATCATGTCCAATTGTATGTGAATTTTTAACAACTATAAATTTCCTGCTTAATTTGCATAGACCTAAAGAAAATCTCAAACCACATTTCAAAGTCTTACCCCTGCTGAAATAGAAGTCACCAATACATTAATCTTTCAGTTCCTCCTTAAGAAAAAAAGGATTATGTGTTGGAGACCAACAGTGCTCAAGGTCTGTTTTGTGCAGACTCACAGGTGCATAGAAGTTTGTTTCTGCAGGAATGCTGATTTTCATAACATGTGCTGATTACTGACCAAGGGCATGAGTACTGTCTTATCTCAAGATGTTTATTCAGACTGTTACAGTAAAAACTATGTGAATATTTGTTCTTTGATCCTTGGATCTAGAGATGATTATTTTCACAGATGCAACTGTTGTAAAAAAGCTTTAACCTTGAAGTATACTCTGATGCTCTAAAAAGTATGTAAGGGCTGAGCTGAATAAACTTGGGGTTGCAGTATTCACTGACAGTCCCAAATCCATCTCTTGTCTTTCTTTCTTTTTCTTAATCCTCATTCCCCATTTCAGGAGCATTCAACTTTGCTAGGCAGGCACTGGCAGATGTCGCCTGAATAGTCACTGAAAACTGGGGAATCAGTGAAAGACAACCAGGGAAATAGAGCACTCGGTAAAACGTAAAGGGTGCATGATGAGTAACATATCGGGAACTGTAAATACAACCAAACAAGATGGGACAAGGAAACAGCCGTTTGATTTTTTGTACCTATGCTTAAAAATTCGTTGCATGCCCAGGGAAATAAGGTAGGGCATCAGCAACTTTGTAACTTTTTAAATTTTGTTGAAGAAGTATGTTCCTGGTTTCCTGAGGAATGAACTGTTAATATCAAAACGTGGAAAAAAGTGGGACAAAGATTACAAAAATATTATGATGTTCATGACCCAGAGAAAGCACCTGTAGATACATTTAGTTTATGGGCTTTGATTAAAGATAGTTTAGATTTCAGACATGAAAGGGAAAAAATGCATACTGATGAAATTAAGGAAAAAACAGTGATGGGTGTGTTAGATGCAGCTAGGGAAAGTAAAACCAAACCTAGTGCACCACCAGAGCTGGTGTACGCTGATCCTCCACAGTTGCTCTTTGAGGAAGAGCCTTTAGATCTTGGAGGTGAAAAAATTTTGGAGAAAAAAGCACCTCTATATCATGAAGAAGATGATAATGACTCTCCTCCATTGATAGTTTTACCTTGCTCAGAGTATGAGACAAATAAGTGTTGGTTGAAAATGAAAAAGATTAAGAAAGGAGTAAAGAAGTTAATTCGTCAATTTAATTGCTTTAAAAAAAAACTTAAAACTGCTATATTCTAGTTACTAAGTTGGTTTTCTCTTTTGCCCTCTCCTTCCGTTTACTAAGATAACTTTGCTGTTCATGGTTGCTTAAAACTTTATTATTTCAGTCAGTTCTAGCTAAAATGTAAACATTTAAAACTAAAACTCTCTAAAGTCCAGGCCACTATAAAACTTGGATAAATGATTTTGTTTCTTACTTTTGTTAAAAAAGATGTGTACAGCAGCAAAGGAAACTATCAAGAACCTCAACAGAGAGCCTACAGAGTGGGAGAAGATTTTTGCCAGTTACTCTACAGATAGAGGTCTAATATCTAGGATATACAAAGAACTCAAGAAAATCACAGCCAAGAAAACAAATAATCCAATTAAAAAATGGGCAAAGGACCTAAATAGACATTTCACAAAAGAAGAAATACAAATGGCCAATAAACGTATGAGGAAATGTTCAACATCACTAGAAATCAGAGAGATGCAAATCAAAACTACCTTGAGATTTCACCTAACCCCAATCAGAATGGCGACCATCAAAAACACGAACAACAACAACTGCTGGCGAGGATGTGGAGAAGTGGGAACTCTAATACATTGTTGGTGGGACTGCAAACTAGTGCAACCACTTTGGAAAACAGTCTGGAGGATCCTCAGATGAATGGGAATGATCCTACCATATGATCCAGCAATACCACTTCTGGGTATCTACCCAAAAGAATGGAAACCAAACTATCAGACCAATGCCTGTGTATCTATGTTTATAGCTGCACAATTCACAATAGCCAAACTATGGAAGCAGACAAGATATCCATCGACAGATGAATGGATTACAAAACTATGGGATATGTACACAATGGAATTTTACTCAGCCCTAAAGAAGAACAAAATCATGTTATTTACCAGGAAATGGACACAACTGGAAAACATTATGTTAAGTGAGATTAGCCAGTCACAAAGAGTAAAGAAGCATATGTTCTCCCTAATATGTGGATGCTAGGGAGAAGATGGGGCATAAGAGGGTCTCCAGATGGAAAAGAAGGGACCCTCGATAAACAAAGAAGTTGATTTAACCTAAAGGGATGAATGGGGGGGGGCACCCTAATGTACATCAAGGTTACTCACCAAACTGAACTTGAGAGGGAGGGAGGGTGAGGGAGTGGGGTGGGAATTTGAGGAAGGGGTCAAATGAGAAATGTGGACACATATGTCGTTATCAATTTGTACCTAACAAAGATGTATGCTTACAATGCATTCATAATTAAAAATAATAATAAAAAATAAAAATTTAAAAAAGATGTGTACAAAATTATTTCACAATGTAAATTCAAAAAGAAAATTATGACAAAAAGATACCTGCCCTGATTGGTGTTCCTTTTAAAAAACAACAGGTAGATTGCCTATTTCAAAATATAGGCTCATGGGCTATTGCTTTTACAGCTTTTAAAGGAGATACTGATAACCATTATCCTAAAGATAAATTGTTACAGTTTGTTAATAATCACTCATTGGTGTTTCCTAAAATAATAAAACAGAAAACCTTGCCAGACACTCTCTTGGTATTTACTGATGGGTCTACCAATGGAAAAGCAGCTTACGTTATTCAAAATAAATGTTATGCCTTTCATAGAGCACCTGCTTCTGCACAAATTGTTGAATTACAAGCTGTAGCAGTGGTATTTCAATAATTGTGTATAGTCTCATTTAATTTATATCCAGATAGTCATTATGTGGTTAGAGCTCTGCAAGTCCTTGAAACTGCTGCTTATTTAGATACTACAAATTCCCAAGTTAAAGAATTATTTCTTCAAATTCATTTGCTAGAAATATGGCATCATGAAAATATGTCATTAGACTTACTAAAGTTACATCAAGAAATTACTAATCTTAAGATGCTGAGACCCTTACTTTTGATGCACCTGAAACTGCTCAAGATATTCTGGAAAAATTACAAGCTGTCCTGCCCTCCTGGTCATCATTCACTTCTTTAATTGGAGGCCTTTTAGGTATTGGGATTTTATTGCTCCTAGGTCTGTGTTTGCTTCCTATATTGGTGCAAACCTTTGTCAACACTATATGGAAAATAATAGTTGATATGCATGGAATAAAGCTCCATATGACCCCTTCTGCAGGAACTGGTAGTCAATGATGGGTAAGATTCTCTTAAGGACAGGTCAACCTAAGACAGGACATAGGTGTATATCACTTATACTCCCATGACAGGTAAGACTTGTATCTTAAAGAGAACAACATAAGACAGGCACAGTTTGCTGCATCTAAGGATCAAAGCTGGATGACTATCATGCTATGGTGGATGTGGCTGATGGTGGTCTCAGCACAGATGACATTGGCTGAGAGGTATTGGACTTATTTCCCAGATCCACCATTGTTACATCCGGCAGTATGGAAAGGGAGAGAGATCACCGTAACTGTGATCAACTCTCATCTGTTGGGTTTGCCTGCAACAGCTAGTTCTTCACCTTCTGAAAGTGTGCCTATTAATTATACAGGACTAGGCACTGGGGTACCTATTTGTTTTTCTAAAGGTGTGACTGTTCCAGGATGCTTAATATTGGCACCACAAATGCTTCAGAGAGGCACACCTTTAATCCGAATTGTCTTATACAAGGAGTTGTCATCTGGGGGCCTGAAGGGAATGATGCTGAGGATGTGACGTCCCCCCAATTGTATGTTCCCTGTGAAATCGACTTTGTATGCTACAATAATAGCATACATTGGAGAAAGTGCATTTCCTCTGTTCCTCAGAGATGCAAGGTGACAAGTACAGCTGACTATATTTTGGACTGGTCTGTAGGCCAAGCCTTTAACCAATACTTAAGGCAATGGACTGCTTCAGCAGGAATAAGTACAGAGGACTATCTTAAGGACTGGACAGTGGAGCGAGCTGTTAATCAATACTTACTGCTGTGGACAGAAGTTAGTCAAATTAAACATAGAGCTTTGTCTAAAATAAAACTAGGTTTTACTGCAGGATTGTGGTTGTCTTCCTCCCAAAAGCTGCAGGCTTATTTATGGAAGCTGGCGGCTACAGTGGGGGAGGTAAAGCCATTTAAAAAATCAAATGAAATGAGACCTAAAAATGTAACTGCATGTGTGCATTTACCTTATGTGATATTAACTGGACATGTTAATATTAGCTTTACTAATCATTTTAATTTTACTTGTCAAAATTGTATTCTTACCTCCTGTGTGTCTAACGTATCTAGTGGAATGCAGATTATGGTAATTAAACAACCTTCCTTTGTCTTGTTACCTGTTGAGTATCTGGACCTTGGTATAGTGATAAGGGGTTACAAGTATTGCAAGAAATTGATCAGGTCTTGAATCGCCCCCACAGAATGGTTGGACTAATTATTGTTGGAATTGTAGCTCTCCTTACTCTTCTAGCTACAGCCACAACTCAAGAAGTACAGACAGCTTCTTTTGTTAATCAGATGTCTAAAAATGTTACTCATATGTTAGGAATTCAGGAGCATATAGATATTAAATTACACCATAGATTAAATGCCTTTTATGATACTGTTTTATACTTAGGAGATGAGGTTCAGGATTTAAAGACTAGTATTCAAGGGTTAAAGATTAAAACAAGTTTAAAGTGTCATGCTAAATTTGATTGGATCTGTGTTACTTCTAAAGTTTATAATGAGTGATCATAGCTGGGAAAATGGATGGAACTAGAGATAATCTTGCTAAGTGGGATCAGACAGATTAAGAATATCAAAGGTGGGAGCAGCTAGTGAAACACCTCTCCTCAGGTGCTATGAGCTCGAATGAAATCTGCCACAAAAGCAGCTTCTCAGTGGAAGAAAAAAAGCAACGAAAAGTGAACAAAGCAACAAAAATTGAAGCACAGATGAATAGCATCTAGAAAGCCAACTGGGGAGAGGAAAGGAGCCTGTCCGTGTGGCAGTGGGGATTGCCATGAAGCAGTGGCCACCTTTGAGCCAGCTGCCTGGAACAGGATCTACTAGCACCGAGATATCTAACCACCTCTAGCATACCCAGCAACCAGATGTGAAGTAATTGACTTCAGAACTCAAGAAAAAGGTAACAAGAAGGTGATTTAACAAGAAAGAAAAAATATTCACAATTGTATTAACAAAATTAAAAGGTAATAACAATTTATAAGAGTTCCTGTGAGCCTGGCGTGGTGGCACACGCTTGTAATCCCAGCATTCGGGAGGCTGAGACTGGAGGATCCGGGTTCGAGGCCAGCCTCAGGTACCTAGAGAGGCACTCCGCAACTTAGTGAGACTCAGTTTCAAAATAAAGAATAAAAAATAGGACTGGGGGTGTAGCTCGGAGGTAGAATGCCCCTGAGTTCAATCCCCAGTACTGCAAAAAAAAAAAAAAAAAAAAAAGAGTTCCTGTGAATACAAGTCCACTGCAACAAAAGTAGACTCATTTTGGAAGTGGAATGTAGTGTGAGATGATTTTATTTCCTCTGGGCACATTTCTTCAAGCACTTTCATCAAACAATTCAATTGATTCAACATTAGGAGATAGCCTACCTTGCTTAGCTAACAAATGAATTGTTGAGTTTATTTTTCTACATCCTCATTTACATTTTATAGTTTTTATTTAAAATTTCTTTTACTGAGATAGCAGTAGGTTACTTCATTTTATATATGATTCTGGATACAGAAAATTTACATCTTGAGATAATCAAATTGATGAATGTTTTTATTTAGGCCATAAAATCACTTGTTTTGCTAAGAAAAAACCTACTTCCATAACACAAAAAGACAATACCTATATTCTTCTCTTACCTTTATAAAATGTAAAAGAAGTTTTGCTATATACTATAAAGTTACATTCAAATTGTGTGTGCAGTTGCTCACTATAAGCATATATTTACGTATCTCTCAGTGAAGAACGTTGACAAATCAGTTTAACCAGAATCTATATATGACGACCTTCAATATCTGGCCAAGATCTTCATGCTGTATCATTTCTCAGGTGGTATCGGATTAACTGGGTTATTGATAGCAATAATCCTATCAGGTCAGCTTTAAGAGCATTTCCCATTCCTCTCATGTTTTTTATTATTTAGTAACTGAGTTGTTTTCACACCTACTGATAGTTATCATCCAACTTGGTGATAAATTCTCAATTCCTGTAATATATTCTGATTTACCTAGTCTGACCTCTCCCTGCATAATCCTTTTCAGTCATCTGTATACCTAGAAAGATGGTCCAGCACAGAGTCTTTCGTAGCATGCTTTGAGTGTCATTGAATGCTGATTTCCTTAACAGTGTCCTTTACAAGGGAAAATAGGTTAGAAACCATGAATATAAAAGAGAGGAAAGCAAAAGTTGAAGGATGCATGTCATTTTCACTAAATATCAAAATTCTGAGATTCATACATTTCTTATGTAACTATGATTCATGCATTTTACTGATATTTAGAGTTTTGCTATTTGAAATGTGCCATGATCTATTATTATTTCAATATGTTGACAACTCTTGTGTATGGTTTGGATGTGTCACATGTGTTAATGGCTTAGGTCTCCAGTCCACAGTACTACTGGGAGGTGGAAGAGGCTTTGAGAGGCAGGGCCTTGTGGAATGAAGTTAGATCACCATAGGCATGCCCAGGAGGAAGATAAGGGAGCCTTGGTCCTTTCTTATTCCTCTTTTTACTTCTCAGCTGTTTGGAAGTGAGCAACATTGCTCTACCACACAGTCCCCACCATGATGTACTGTCTGTCGCACCATAGTTCCCAAAGCCACTGGGTCAACTGACCATCACTGAAACCTCTGAAACCATGATCCCAAATCAACCTTTCCTCTTCATCTGTTGATATCTCAAGTATTTTGTTACAGTAATAGAAAGCTGAATAAAGCAGAATATTTCCACTTGATGACTCTTATGAAAGGTGGTACCTTTGAAAGTTAATGATTGTAATTTTTTCTTGGTGCATTGTATTCATACATTATTCTGAATACAAATTGGTAGAGACATACATATACCCAGGTCTCATTTAACCCTTTCCTGATTCCCACCCAATTCCCTCCTCCCTTCCTTTCTTATGTTTGGTTTAGTGATTGACTTTGATATGCTAATGAATGTACATCCTGTGCATTAGAGTGTTCCCCTGTCCACCCCTCCCATCATCTTATATTCTCATCTAGGGTATTATTTCTTGTTCTAAAGTCCCTTCTATGACCCACTTTCTCCCTATATTCCACAAATTAAGGAAAGCATTCAATTTTTTGCTTTCTGTGCCTGACTAATCTCACTTAATGTAATGTTTTTCAGGTCCCTCCATTTCCCTGCAAATGGCATGATTTTGTTCTTCTTTATGACTGAGTATTTTTGCAAACTATTTCTCCAATAGAGGACTGATATCTAGAAAATACAGAGAATTCAAGAAACTTACCCCAAAGAAAAGAAATAACCCAATGAAAAAATGAGCAAGTAAACTAAATATACAGTTCACAATGTAGAAATATAAATGGTCAGTAAATGTATGAGGAAATGTTCAAAATAATTAGCAATCAGAGAGAAGCAAATCAAAACTACCCAGAGATTTCACCTAACAACAATTAGTATGATTGTAAATTGATTCTGTTTTTATTTTGAATTTTTACACTATGTTTCCATTTTAAATTTTTTCTCCATTTGTTAATTATAAGATTATTCAGTTATATTTTTCTAGTTATCAAAAGTATCTATCTTAAACTAGTAAATTTGCATGTTATAGCTGTAGTGGTTATTACGTTGAGGATAAAATTATTTTTCCAGTATTAGAACTGAGCCTAGAGAAACTCAGCCCCTTTGCTATATTCCAAGGTTTTTTTTTTCTTGTTGTTTTTGTGTTGTTTTAATTTTTTTTTTTAAGTGAGACTTGGTCTCACTATATTTCCTAAATTCCAAAAGGATTGTGTTTTACTATGTTTGTGTTGTGTGTGTGTGTGTGTGTGTGTGTGTGTGTGTGTGTGAACAATCATTTAGGTTTGGTACCATGCCCAGTTCACCACCTTTTAATACTGATATCCTTTATAGACAGACAAATAAATAAATAAATAAATAAATAAATAAATAAATAAATAAATAAACAAACAAGCAAAAAATAGAAAACCTTCCTAGTAGACCCTACTTGTCAATGAATGGATTTTTGTTTGTTTGTTTGTTTGTTTGTTTTTTGAGTATCTTTTTTTTTTTGTAGTACTGGGGATTGAACTCAGGGGCATTTTACCTCCAAGCTATACCCCCAGCCCTATTTGTTATTCTTTATTTTGAAACCGAGTCTCACTAAGTTGTAGAGTGTCTCACTAGGTAGCTGAGACTGACTGCAAACCTGGATCCTCCGGCCTCAGCTTCCTGAATGCTGGGATTACAAGCGTGTGCCACCCCACCTGGCTTTTTTGAGAATCTTATGTGGATTCTAGTTCTCATTAAATACTGCTAAAAAAAATAAAACCTATTGGAAAAATAAATATTTATGGTTGATAGAGTCACTAACCAATGAAGCATATACAATTTGGATAAAAGAAGAGCTGGACTGTCTCAGATGTGACCCATAAACCAAACTAACAGATGAGCATTCACCAAGTACCTGCTGTGGGATTGATATTTAATTCCTTCCTATTTGTCACCAGAATTGACAATGCATACATTGCAAATGTCCTTATATGATACAGATTTGCATTTCATTGCAATTTTTTCTTACCATAATGTTTATCTACATGGAGGTATGGCTGCAGTTCATGTTAGAAAAGAGCAGTTTTATACACATGTACCACCAAACCAAACCAAAGCCTGATATCAGATGGGTAGTGCCTTACATTTAGTGGTCAACAGATGCTGAAGACCATTTCAATGTTGTATGTGCACGAACTCACTATACCAAGCACATCACATACATTAAGTTATTTAAGTCTCATTAAACTTACATTGCTATATTGTTAGAAACACTATTTTAATGAGGAGGAGGCAAAAATACTAAGAGGTTGGACAACTTCTAAAACTCCATGAGGATAGGACCATGTGTGTAAGCATAGGAAGGATAAAATGAAGACACAAAGAAATCCAACAAATTATTCAAAGTTACCCAAATAGTAGATTTGGGAAAATTTCTAAGCATTTTATATTTTTATTTCTTACATTTTTTTTATTATAGAGATAACAATTATTTAATGAATGAGATTTTATTACTAATTATTTTATCTTTAAAATGAATATACTAGTAATGCAGTTTGAAATGAATATGAAATATTTTTTTGAAGGAACACCAATTGGACTTACTGTAAAAACATTGCCCCATAATAACCTCACTGAAAAATAAATACATAAAATAATTTCACCTGAATTAGCCTGAAACAAAAAAAATAGAATAAAACACTTAATAATAAATCTAACCAGTGAAGTAAAATACCTCTCTAATTAAAGTGATAACTCAGCATCAAAATCAATATAAGTAGACATTAGAAGAGGAAAAGGCCTCCAGTGATATTGGATAGGCAGAATAAATATTATCAAAATTTCTATACTATGAAAAATGTTCTATAGATGAAATCACTATCAAAATAACAACATTGTTCTTAACAGACCTAGAAAAAATAGTCCTAAAATTCATAAAGGAGAACAAAAGATCCAGAACAGGCAATGCAGCTTTGAACAAGAAAACTCATGCTGGAAGAACAACAATACTTAGGCTCAAATTGCACTAAAAAATAGCATGATATTGGCATACAAAAAGAATCACAGACCAAGGTAATAGAATATAAGATACAAACAAAGACCTTTACACTTACAGGCAGATGATTTTTTACAAAGATGCCAAAAATATTTGTTGAAGAAAAGACAACCTTTTCAACAAATGATGCTGCAAAAAGTGCTTTATCCACACACAGAAGAATGAAATTAGACAACTATCTTTCACCTGGCAGAAAAGTCAACTCAAAATGCATCAATTACCTAGACATTACTTCAGAAACCTTGCAATTACTAGAGTAAAACATAGAATCAATTATTCAGCATATATAGGCACTACCAGATACTTTCTCATTAAGTCTCTAAATCTCAGGAAATAAAGTCAAAAATCTCCTGTACAACAAAGGAAACAATCAAGAGTCTGCAGAGGGACCTTCAGAATGGGAGAAAATCATGGCAGCTACTACTCTGATAGAGGACTAATACCTAGGTTACACAAAAAAAATAAAAGAAAGGGATGCCATAAAATAAATAATGCAGTAAAAATGGGCAGTTGAAATGAATAAACACTTATGAAAAAGAGAAATGGAAATGGCCAATAAATATATGAAAAAAGTGTTCAACATCATGAACAGTCAGGAAAATGAAATTCAAAACAACAGAGAGATTTCATCTAACTCCAATTAGAATGCCAGTCATCAAGAATACACACAATAACAAATGCTGGCAAGAATGTGAGGAAATAACAACACTTACACACTGTTAACAGGAGTCTAAATTAGGACAATCTCCATGGAGATCAGTATAGATGTTCCTCACAACACTAGGAATGTAACCATAATATGACCCATATATACCACTCCTGAGTATCTTTCCAAAAAAATTGAAGCTAGAATATTATAGTGACACATGCATAGCCATGCTTATACCAACACAATTAACAATATCCAAGGTATGGAACCAACATAGGAGTCTATCAACAGAAAAATGGATAAAAAATATAGTGTGTACACACAATGGAGTTTTACTCAGTCATAAAGGAAAACCAAATTATGTAATCTACAAGTAAATGGATGGAATTGGAGAACATCATGCTAAGTGAGATCAGCCAGACTCAGAAAATAAGGGCACACATTCTCTCTCATATGGAGATCCTAGAGAAAAAATTGGAAAGGCAGAGGAAACATTCATATAATTAGAAGAGAGATTAGTAGAATAAATATTGCCTTTATATATTACAAGATATAGTGTGGAAATTATTATAATTGCCAATAGGAGTTTTAATTATAATAATTGGAAATTATTATAATTTTCAATAGATCCAATATAAATCTAAATAATAAAGTCAAAACAAAATGAAAGCAAACAAAGTGAAATCTTTCCAAAATTTGGGGCATTCTACCAGATCTGCCTGAGCAATTTTTCCATGAACACTAAATAGCTGAGAAAATACAAGAAGTTCTAATAATATTAGATTTCAACCAAAATATACTTCAGTTATTTATTTTTTTTAAAAATTTCTGTACATATGAAGAAATTGGATTTTTTAAATCCTACAAACAGTGATTCAGGAATAAACAATCCCTATGGAGTTTGCTTAGGCCAATTGTGTGAGGAGTGCTCTAGCCAATATGAAATACCTGAGGTCAGAGAAAATAGGTAAAATTTTGTTGATATAGGAAAAGCATATCTGGTTATGTCTGGAATTTCAAAGGAATCATACCTCTGAGAGATACTAAGAGTGATAGCAAAAGAACAGAGATCACATTTATCAGTCACAGCCATTTTGCAACAAACAAATATTTGAAAGCTATAGCTACAGCATTGTTGGACATGTGTGATGTTGTACAAAACATTTTAGAACTGTCATGTATGTTTGGTTTATCTTCTGTCCCTTCTTACCCACCATTTCAGGTCTCA
>PVLC010035989.1:0-16030 GCA_004027655.1 Graphiurus murinus
TGTTCTTTCAGAAAAGGAATGTCCCAGGTTCTCTGTACTATATTATTTTCATGAGTTTAAATACAATACTTCTTTTATTCTAGATACTGGAGCAGATGCATTGATTCTGCCATCAATTGGAGGCAAAATGTGTCCCCCAATATACTTTTTGTCCCGTGATATAAACAATAGAAGAATTAAAAGCAGCAGCACCCAAAGGAATAATGAAGATTTAGTCTAATCCTTTGTTTTTTACAATTGAGTAAGCTGAGGGTTACCCAAGTGGGAAGTGGAATCCTTTCCCATACCTAGGATGGGAGCAGAGAGACTCTATTTCCCTCTATTCCCCAGCTTGTCAGGGACTATCTCATTTGATGTAGGCTGTGCCCACGTAGTTACTAGTGGTGCCTCTGCTGCTCTCAAAAGCATCCCAGTAAAGACCATACATGCCATGGGCATATCTCCTAAGGATGTGTATCCATTTGGGTTTATACCTAGGAGAAATAAAGCCAGTAGGAAGAAGTCCGAAGTCTATAGAATATTGGCCCTTGGACCGAGCACCTGGAAAAATCTGATCATGAGCTCAAACCTTGTGGTATATGTGGCTCACATTCTCAAAGATATCCACAATCTAAAATAGGTTGAGAATCAGTAATCTCATGTAATGCCCCACTCCACTGGCACCCATCTCGGGAGGCAATCTGCTGGGCAGCCTCCTCCTCTTTCTCTCCTCCTCCTGCCTTCTTGCTGAGCCAAACTGTTCCCATGAAACCCAAACCTATCCAAATGGGTTTGGCTCCTGTTGTAGTTTTTGTACTAACTCCCTGGGGTCTCTCACGTTGGCAAGATTCTGTTAGGTTTGTCTGTGTTTCAGAAGTAGAATGATTAAGAATCCTAGAGGGCAGGGGAATGGGGAGGAGGAGCAGGGAGAAGAGGAGGAGGAGAAAGTATTGTTAACAACAAGACCACTGGGACAATCAGCCATGGGAATGATTTCAGTTTAAGCAATAAAGGCTGTTTTGTTTCTGAGCTCTCCACTGAGAAGCATTTGGCTGCAACAGAAGAAAGGTCCCTGGGGAAAGTTGGGGGCTGGCTAGCCAACTGCCTCCCTCACACCACAGGCTGCATCTTGTCAGGAGCCCATAAACCAGGCAAAGCTGTCCTGCAAGGGAGAAGTCCTCGAGGGAGGTGTGCAATGCTGGAGGTGTCTGGGGGTGCTGCAGGGGTCTGTCTCTCCCTGCTGAACCTCTCCTTGGGAGATCCAGCCTCCTGGAGATTCTGCCTTCTTTCCTGGAGACATGAAATGAAGGTTCAGACCACTTGGGATATTAAAAATCTCAAGGCAACTTGTAGGGGGTGAAAAAATAACATGAAGAGATGGGTATTAACTTCAGGAGTCTCCTTTCTGATGCCAAACACGCCCTCCTTCCTTGCTCACCCTTGCCTTCCTTCAAAATGGAAAACAGCAATCACTTGAGAAATGGGGATCAGACTTCCCACTGGAAGGGCTGCGGTGAGGATTCAGGACAATAAAAACAGTACTCTGCACTGTGACAGATGCTGTACTCAGTAAATGCTTGCTCTCGTCAGTGTTATTAAAAGTGCTCTGCATTTGATTAGTAAAGGGGTCTGATTTTTCTTCCAGAGAGAAATAAGTGGCTCTATAGGAAGAAGAACCATTACTTCTTATCACAGAAAGCCTGTTTTTATGACTGCATTTGCTCAGGTATCTGAAGGCACACTGTATTCCAGCCTGGCTCACAGCCCTTCCTAACATACCCCAGCACATTCCGCATATCTGAATTTACAAACTACAGTAATATCTATCATGGATATTAAATATATCTATCATGGACACATGGTGCTGGCCTTTCACCCACAAACCTGTAGCAGTGTTGTAAGGAAGGGCATGTGATAATCGGCCCATGTACAGACCCTAGGGGAGAAGAAAGAGTGTCTAATCAATGTGAATTAGGAGACTCATCCTAAAGAAATTCAGACCATGAATGCGTGACAGTCTGCTGTCCTTAATAAATTGAGATGTCCGGGGCACATGTGGCAGGTGACCTCATTTAAAAGTCAGGGGTGCATCAGATGCTTCTCAGCCCATCCTCCTCCTCACTCAGTTTGAGACCAACTGTATTCACACCCCCAAACTGAGAGCTGACACTCTGCCTTCCCACCCTGCCCCCAGCCCCCATTTGCTTTTGGCTAGCAGAATGAATTCGGAGCTCTTCTCTCTGGAGCACCATCCGTTACTGCGCTGAACAAGCTGGGACTTGCTTTCAAAAGGCAGCTGGGCCTGGGGACCATGTTTCACTTCTTGACACCATTAATTGGGTTATGAGTCAGAGCCATAATGAAGACAAGTTTTGGTGTCTCTCTTCCAACTGTCCTGGGAAATGCAGGCTCAAAAGCCACAGAGGGAGGGACAGTCAGACAGATTCGCTTTGTTTATTGGACCCACGTGGTCACCAGATAAATGGTCAGCACCATGGGACTCCTCTCTGGACAGACTTCCAATTTTTTTCTGCAGCTCCCAGAGGCCCTTAGATGTCACAGACTCTCACCCAGAGTGGCTCATTAGTAACAGGAAATGTAGGAGGAGGCAGGAGTGGATTCAAAATAGCCTGGAAAGGGGCTTAGAGGAGGGAAGCAGGCAGGAGCTGGTCTTGTCTAAAAAAAACCAGGCTATTGCAGGATCGGGAGCAAGACCAGCTCCCTACTTGACCCAGCAAGGACCTTAGAGCCGGCATCAAGGAGCAAACCAGAGGAGTCATTCAAAACAAATGACCCACCAGACTTAGCAATTTCTGCAGAACCATTATGCACGTGGTCCTAGATCTGGCCAGTGAGTCAACACAAGTCGGCTGCCTCAACCAGTTCCCAAGTCCAATTACATGTGTAGGATTGTTAGGTTCTCTGGCACCTCCAAGCAACTCTAGCTGACTACTTCTCACTGCCTTTGGGGTTATATTGTTGCCTCACTGCCTTTGGGGTTATATTGTTGCAGCCCCAGCTGCAAATCTCACTTGGATGTTAAAATCCCCTGGTCTGTTGTATTGTTTACAACTAGCAGGAGGTTCATGTGCAGTCTGTGGGAGAGTATGCATTATGACATCATCTAAGGGAGTTAAGAGGTAGCCCATCCTTACGTTCTCCCTTAAGGACTCTGCTCCTGAACAAGTTCATAAATCCCAGCATTTTACAAGCTAGAGTATAGAAAGCTCAAGGTCAGATAAAGACTGACTTTCTGAAGCAAGGACAGGGAAGTCCCCCTGAGGGGTAGGAGGAGACACTGGTGTAATGCTGTTTGGCTATCTGCTCCTAATCCTGGGGGCCAAAGCTGAAAAGTAAAAGCGTGAACCAACTCTAAATGCTGCTTCTAAAAGTGAGGGAAGTACAGAAGGGAAGAAGAGTTTGAGTCTCTGCAGCCTAACTTAGGGGATCATCATGAGTTTTCAGGGATCAAATTGCCTTGGTCCAATCCAGCTCCATGATTTGTGTCCTTGGGCAAGTTGGCCAACCACTCTCTGTATACTTTCCTCTTTTATAAAATGAAGAGAGGAGAGAGAAACAGAGAGAGAGAGAGAGAGAGAGAGAGAGAGAGAGAGAGAGAGAGAAATCGCAAATGCTTGTCTCATAGGCTACATATCAAGATTTAAAAAGGTGATACGTGTGACCTGCATAGCATGGTGCTGGCACAAAGTAAATGCTCAGAATATACTTTCTTTTATCATTAATATGACTTCTCTCCATGCACCAATCACATCCAATTTAGTATCTCCAAGGACACTGGAAGTGAAGGTTCTGCCCCTAAACAGTATGGAACATTAACCCAGATAACTCAAGAAACCTGGAATTCATGGTGGTGGCACCAAAATTACCTATTACTTTCACTTTCTCAGTCAAGATACCAAGTAGAGACTTTCATGTTGGAACTTTCCAAAGAGAATACTACCCACATGAGCCACATTAAGCAGCCTTCTGTTCTGATGACACTTTTTTCTTTTGTACTAGGGACTAAATCCAGGGGCATTCTACCTCTGAATTACACTCCCAGCCCTATTTATTTATTTATTTATTTATTTATTTATTTATTTTTGAAGCAGGGTCACACTAAGTTGCTCAGGGTCTCACTAAGTTGCTGAGGCTGATCTTGAACCTGTAATCCTCCTTTCTCAACGTACCAAGTACTGGAATTACAGGTGTGCATCACAGCACCGGGCTCTGCTGCAAACTTTGGAATTAGACAGTGTACCTGGGATTGGAACACGGGCTCCTAACTGTATTGCCTCTGGTAAGTATCAGTTAGGTCCTTCCTCGGCTTTGGCAAGTGGCAGGATGCAAAACCTAAATGCATTATGAAGCAGCAAAAAGCCACGGATGTCCCATTAACCTCCATTGCTTGTTAAGCCTCCCATCAGAGTGTTGCAATGTACCCTAATAGCATGGTTATTTTCTCCTTAGCCAGTATGCCCTCATTCTTTAACTGGCAGCTATCCTACATGAAGTTTCCATCCTGAAAATTCCCAGCTCTCATCAAAATCAGTGAAGTCCCAACTCCACCCCACACCAGGTAGAAACTATCATCACCAGATGTCATGCTTAAGTGTTAATGGTGTTTTCATCTAACTTGGTCTGAACTGCGAATATTTCTGGGCTCACTTACTCTTAAAGACAACCCCAGCATTTCACACTGAGATTAACGCTCTTTGACACAAGCACACAGTGCCAGAGTGTAACATTTACAAGGGGAAAATAACTTGAAAGTGAAGGAGACCAAAAAGGCATAATTACCCAAGGCAAACTGTTTTGTTCATTCAGTGATTACAGTGGTTTTAAAGCCGTATAATTTATCATTGCTTAGAACAATTTAAATCTCAGTTGTGCTCCTTTGAGAAACCGAGACACTTCCCTTTCTTTATTCCTTCTGACAGCCTATTCTTTTAATATCATCTTAGTTCTAAGATGGCATAGACACTACCTTCCCTACATCAGGCGTGGAAGAAAAGAACGCTGACAGCGACAGACGGTTACCTTTGCACTCGACTTCAGCGCACAAATAGCCGAGGAGTCGAACAATTCCAAATGGGTGTAATTTCTTTCAGGTTCAAGTATCAGTTTGCTTGTTTCGCGGCTGCTAATCACCTCTTAAACAAACAATTGCTTTATCTATGTACTGTGCCTCATTTCACTTTCAAATTATGTGTGTGTTTTGCTTCTAACAGCTTATTATGATCTATAATTAACAATTTTGCTGAAAGCAGAGCCGTGCAATGAAGAGCCCACAAGCTATCTGAGAAGTACTTGCAATGGGAGGCCTTTGTTTTCATCGCAAATTTGGCAAACAGAAGCCACCTCCCTTCTCTGTGTCTTCAGAAGTCCCCTAGGGTAGAGGCAGGGAATTAAAAGGTTTTGAACTTTGGCAGAATTTCGATTTGCTACCTTCAAATAAATAAACCAGGGGATCTTGAATGTGGCCACAGTTTAGAATACCCAGGAAAGCTTTAGAGGAATGCCAAGACTTAGTCCCAGCGTAAATTAAGAATCTCTAGAGGTGAACTTAGACAAGAGTACTCAAAAAGCTCCCCAGGTAATTCGAAAAAGTCATCAAAACTGAATAGACTCTCCAGTCTACCTTTCAGGAGCTCTGAGAGAAAGGTAACAACAGGGAAGAATTAAATGGTTGAAATTTCAGAATACTATAGGATACATGCACATCCATGCTTATAGCAGCACAATTCACAATAGCCAAATTATGGAACCACCTAGGTGTCCATCAACAGATGAATAGATGTTGAAAATGTGATATAGAGACACATTGCAATTCTACTCAGCCATGAAGAAGAACAAAATTATGTCATTTGCAGAAAAATGGATGGAACTAGAGAATATTATGCTAAGTAAGATCAGCTAGTCTCCGGAAGTCAAGGGTCAATTTGTTTCTCATATGTAGAAGCTAGAGAGAAATAGAAAATAAAAGGGACTTTCCACAATTGAAGAGAGAGACCAATAGTGGAAGGAGACAGGGAGAAGGAGGTAGGGAGAGGAATAGGAAGAAATGATGAAAGAAACAATTGAAATTATGCTGTGCCCATGTGTACCAATCTCACAATTATGTTCAAGGAGGGATGGGTAGTGGGGTGGGACCTCAAGGAAAACACACCAAGACCTGTGTGCATGTTTGTTTGTTAAGACTTTGAGCCTCACTCTGAGGTTCAAAGTATAATTACCAGGCACCCAAGATTTTTTTAAAAAGTTGAATCTGCTGGATTTTACTATAACTTGGATTACTTTCCAAGTCCATGGAACATCTCCAGTCTAAATGACTTGCAGAAGAATGTTTTTATCCATATCTCAGCTTATTCAAACTCACCAAGCAAGCAGCAAAACTGATTGAAATTTTTACCCTTGGAAGCAGATCTTTGAGATAAAGGGATGAAAAGTCATCTAGGAGTTGCTTTCCTAGATGTATTCTAGAATAAGCAACGTGCATTTCCCCTGTGATTCAAACACTTCAGAACATTCTCTGTGAGGCTCAGCAAAGTTATGAAAGATATGGCTCCTGAAGTCTGTGTTCAAAGATTCTGATATGGGTTTCCACTTCCATATAACCTGTGAGATTGGAGGGAAGTCAACACCTTTCATGCATGTCATAGGAGCTAGGGGTATGAGCACTCCTTCAGAGCTTTGGATCCCACATGTTCTTTTTCCTTTGAGGTTCAGGCTTGAAGGCCTGCTCAGATGCCCCTCCTCCACCCAGTTCTGAAGTGTGCCAGATGTGTTTCCTGTGCTCTCCTCCAATCTCAGTGCACCCCTCTTTCGAAACTGCTCTGTCCTTTATCCCTTACTCTACTAGTCCTAAGTATAAACTGACTTCATCTCATCCACAGATTGTCTGCACAAGCACATTCAAGTTCAAGTTGCTGTAGGAGAGCAGACTATACCACCCCAAAATATGTTGCTTTAGCAGAAGGGTTATTTAGAGCTGAATAAATGACAATTGAGTAATAGCAGTTGCCAGGAAAAGCTTTCTGAACTTTTACCATAAATTCCTGCTTCTGAAGGTGTTTCCCTCTCCCATACCAGGATGAAGAGGATGACTTTTGAGACTTCCCATAGATTTTCATCAGTCCAGAAATGGCAACATAAGAAACCTTACCAAAGTAACTCTTCTCTTCCATTAGTTTCACCCTTCCTATAGTTTGCTATCCCTAGAAGTCTAACACCTTTTTCCTTTACCTTGGCACATCCCTAAAAATGTATTATTCTTTGATAAAGTGTTACATGATGAAGCCTGAGTTATAATCACCCCTTTCAGTTACTCACCCCTGAGTTTCTCCCATCTGCGCAATACTGAATGTGTTAATAAACTATGTCTTCTCTTGTGAATTTACCTTTTGTCAGTTTAATTTCCAGGGCCCCAGCCATAAGACCTAGAAAGGTAGAGAAAAAGTTTTGTTTTTATTTGACTTCTTTTGTTTTCCCTCTTTTACCACAGTAATGAGAAATACTAAATGGATAAATTACATACTGCGATTTTGTGCAATCTTTTTAATATTTTTATACTTTTATTGGCACATTATAGTCTTACAGTCTCACATCATATGTAATAAATAATGATAGTTACACTCATGCACACAGCAGTTGGTAAGTTTTCCCCCAGATTGTGCAATTTTCTCTTCCATCTTTCTATCCAACTTTTTACACCACACACACACACACACACACACACACACACACACACACACAGTTGTTCCCAACTATAGCTGGTCATTGGATTCAAGTAGGAAGCTTAAAAGTATAATTTCCTAGGTTCCATTCTCTGATTCCCATTCAGCATCTTTGGAACGAGGCCCATGTATCTGGGAAACCCTGAAGAGTTCCTGATAATCACTCACATTTGGAATCCAATGATCTAGTCCATGAGTGGATGCCAGGTCAGATTTGGGAGAAGGGAAAGAGCCACCCTGTAAGTTTTGCATGCAGGGGAGGTATTTAGAAGTGGGAAGGATTTTTGACATTTCTTCAATCCTAGCACAACAGCTATTCATGCAAAGATGCTTACTGTGAATGTCCCTGGTGTCTACAATCTGTTCCCATTACTGCCCAAACAGTTCCTGGAGACATCAAGGGTCAGGGATACCTTTGGCCATAATTAAGATCCCCATTTTCCAACACCTTTTCTCCATGCAATAAATGAGAAAGTATATGTTGTATCAGAAGGCCCATCCCTCAACTGAAAACCTCAAATTCAGAGTTGAAGAGGGAAAAAGGGACTGAGAGAAAGCGAGACTTAGTGAAGAAGCTTTATAAGAGGGTTAAAGTGCACAAATCATGAAGGAAACCAGGTGTGGTGTTGCACAACTGTAATCCTTGGGAGGCTGAGACAGGAGGATCACAGGTTCAAGGACAGCTTCAGCAAGGCGTGAGACTCTCAGCAAACTACTGAGACACTGTTTCAAAATAAAAAGCATGGAGGGTGTAACTCAGAGGTAGAATGCCCCTGGATTCAATAATAAAATAAAAACCAGAGGAGAACTTAACATTTAAAGTCCAGTTTAATACTAGGCATTTTCTAAGATGACAGAACAAGAAGGGAGTGGGGGGTTTCAAAGCTCTTCACAGTGTCTCTCATTGGCTGGTTTGCCTCACAGACTGTCTTTTCGAGGGGGATAAACACTCCACAAGGTAAGAAATATTGTGACTTAAATTGCATTCATGAGATTCTCTGATTAAAAAAAAATCAATTTGTCCGATCAATTTTTCTTAAACAAGTTCATCATACTCTAGAGCAACGAGCCAATCAATAGGGAATGTTTTTCAGCCGCTTCCCAGCCTTCCCACTTCAGTAATTGCTAGAATTTCATATCGACAGGCCATAGGATGCTTTGAAGGCTGAATTGATCCGTGAGCCTGTGGTGCTACCAGCCGGGGCCACAACAATAACGCTGTATCCCCCAGGGATGAGGGCCGAAATCAAACGGGAGGTAAGCCATTACATTATGCATTTGACCCTGCAGGAGCCAGACTCCAGCTTCTATTAGAAATCTGCAAAGAAGAAGAAAAAGAATCAAGGAAGTAGAAAGAGAGAGAAGCAGGCAGTGGAAGTTGGGGAAGGAAGAAATGCTGCGAGATCTGCAGTCTGATAGTAAATGGTCCTCATTGAAGAGGAAATGTCGTGTGGCCTGGTGAAACTACAGATGCAGGGCAGCTGCAGTCAGGAGAAAAATCAACTTGAAAGGATTCCAAAAGGGAAGCTAAATGAGGCTCATCGGCATCATTTTGGTCCTGAACCTCAGCTCATAGTTCTTCTTTAACAGCAATATGAATAATTATTTGTGCCTGGGGCTAAGGAGAAAGGGAGCCTCCTCCCGTGCAGCCAAGGAAAAAGAGGCAAGGAGTTCAGGGAAAACCCAGCAAACTCTTATCTTTTGCCAGGAGGTAAAATTATTCATCTTGTAATCATTCCTGGACAGCTGTACTGTGCATTTATACAACCCACTAACTCAGCAGGTTGTCATAATAGGGATTATAATACACAAAGCATCTAAGAGAAATCAAGGCTTGATTTGCCATAGAGAAATGACCATAGGGAGCCAGGTCATACTGCCTTTTGCAGTACAAAGTCTAACTTTGGTAATGGGGAAAATAAAATCTGACAGTCAGAATGCACTCTAGGACATTCTAGCAAGACGCACTGATTTGCCCATCACAGAGCCACTGCTAATCAATTAATCAGAGAATTGTTCATTAACTATCCTACACACCACAGTTAAAAGAGCTTCTCATAAATCTGTAGGAAAGCAACGTCTGTGGAAAGCAAATTTGCACAGGAAATGGAAATTGCCCACCACATGCTAGCCTGGTTAACCTTCAATTTTTATGTGGAAATTAGGTATGCCTTATTAAAACTCAAAAGCCAGAGTTTTACTGCTCTTGAATACAAGCATATGTAGATACATATATTTATATCAGTAGCACATGCACCATTCTGAATGGAAGGTCACATCTAGTAGTTGCTCAGTCTGACCCCACCAGAGGACCAACTGGCACGTTCTGTGTTGTTACACATCGCTTTTTGCAAATACCAGACATTTCAAAGGACATTTACCTCCTTGCCAGCTTACCATTGTTCAGCTTCCATAAAAACCTTACCTAGTGGCTCATGTGGGTATTTGCTCAGTATATTTCATAATCGAAGCCCAACCTGGACCTCATGCAAATATAATTAATCTGTTTACTTTGAATAGATAGCTATGGTGTCACTTTTGTGATTTTTCTACCTATGAAGTTAAATATAAAGGAAACTAAATTACAAAAATGATGACTTTCAATAATAGATTTGTTGACTGTATAACTAGATAAAACTCATTGTCAGAGTTAGATAATGTGCAATGAGCAATATATTTATTTGAGCAAATCTTTGTTGAATTGTGGAAAAAATTAATACCTCTCTTCTAGAGTCAACTGTGGGCAGAGATATAGTGGCAATACCAACCTGGCATCTGAGCTCCAGTGGTTGGTGTGGATGAGCCTGTTACTCAAAAGTCACTATACAAAGCATATATCATTTCTACATAGACTAAGACAGACAGGCCCACTCTAGGTAAGCTTCTGTGCTGCTCCTGTCAAAATGCCACTGACATGAGTGACAGACGAGACTGTCTCAGGAAATGCATCTCACACATACCCTTTCTATGAACCAAATTTATCCAGATAACTGGGGAGGTGATCTAAAATATATACCACCGGGTTCTGCCTCCAGAACATGATTCCCTACATCCAAAGTAGGATCCTGGAATCTGTACTTTTAAAATTCCTTCGGTGTCTCTAATGGAGAGTCTAGGATAGGAACCAGTCAGTTACATAGGTTCCTTAGAAGTTTTAAGTCCTCACAGTGAAAAGTATATATGGACCAGTGACATTGTTACAAATGCAAACTCAAAGTCTTCACCCCAGACCTATAGAAACACAATTCACATTTGAACGAGATGTCCAGGCAATACGTATGGACAATAAAGTTGAAGAAGTGCTGCTCTAATTTGCTTGCATACCTACTAAGTCACTTAAAGTTATCAACCTGGAGTGCACTGGATTGCCACTCACTTGCTTCACAATGCAAACAAATGGCTTCTCTAAGTTATGCCATCAAATTTTGTGGGTCTTAGGAAGCACATTTCTGTTTTGAATAAGATCTTTGTTTAAGGTTTCACATGTTCGCCTGTCAAACATCTCTTGCACTAAACACTTGTGGAGGATATTATTCTCTTTAAAATGTGGAGGAAAGGCCACAAGAAAGGAATGCATGGTCTCATGAGAAATGCAGATAAGCAAAATTTGAAAAGCAAGTAAAATGAATAAAAGTGATCTATTATTCTATCATAGAAAAGATAGATACTGTAGATATTTTATTTTTTTTGTTGTTTGCAGTACTGGGGATTGAACCCAGGAGCATTCTACCTCTGATCTACATCCCGAGTCCTACTTTTTATTCTTTATTTTGAATCAGGGTTTCACTAAGTTGCGGAGTGCCTCACTAAGTAGCTGATATCTTATTTTAGAATATATATATATATATATATACACACATTTTCTCTATATCATAAAATCATATATATACATATGTATCATCACAAACATTTTTGTCAAATGAAAAATAGTTATTTTTCAGCATAATTTTTAATTCCATCACAACATTTTGCTATATGAACACCTATTACTCTAAGTAATAGTGGGATGGCATATGATTATACCAGTATTCCTCAATGTTTACTTTCTAGTTATTTTTTGTTGGCATAAGTAATACTGTAACAAACATTCAAAATAAATAATGAACATCAGCATGTGGATTTGTATATCCCTGAAAATGCTTTTTAAATATTCATATCTTAAGCATTAGCTGGCTATCCTGAGGAAACAACGTGCTAATATTTTTTTCAAAGAAGAATAGTAATGAATTGAGTTTCCCTTCTTGTTTTTGTTGTTAGAAAGCTCAAAATCAAATGTAATCCTCAATTATACTAACCTACATTTGGTATATGCTTGCATCTCCTTTGATACTAGCTTATAGATTTTAAGATATGCATCTTTCATAAAATACATCGAACCTTTTATGGTAGTCGGGTATTTATTATTTTTAAATAAATACACACAGTGGTTTTGAAAATAAGATTCTAATGTTGGCAGAGTTCTTGTCATTGTCTGTCAATAAAATTACAGTTAAGGTAGAAAGATAAAGCCCAGCAAACACTGTTATTTAAGTACCAACAGACATATGTTTTGCTATTCTATTATCAGAAATTTATTTATTTAGACCTTAAATAACTACCCTACAAAATGCTTAAATCTATGTTAAATGAAGAACATGTTAAATTCCTAGCATAAAATTACTGCCAAGGGAAAGAAGAGACTACACAAAGTTGATAAAAATGAGCTAAAAGAACAAAAGAAAAACAATGACCACAGGGAGCCTTTACCCAGATTAGAACTACATTGGCAGATCCTCACAGAGTGGGTCATAAAACAATGCCTTCCAAAATCAAGCTTTAGTTGACTGTAAATATAGACCACCATGCAAGGAGCGGCTTTGTACTGCAAAGAGAAGTTTAGATGTGCCCAGATTTAAATGCATATGAGAGATGACATTAAGGGAGGGAAAGAAGAAAAGTGAGAATTACTTTAGCCATGCTTAGGATCCAAGATATGCATATGAGACACAGTCAGACAGAAATTTGTCTGCTCCATCTCAGAATGATGAAGAGGAAGGAATAAAGAAGAGTAGACTAGCAAGCTGTTCCCATAGCAACTCCCAGTAGTTCTTAGGAGACTTGACCTGAAGTCTTGTCTCACAATTAACTGACTTCATCCCTGAGGATAGAAATTGGATGAAGCCTGTTACTGTCATACATAGCATTCTCTGCCTTCTCTGGGCCTCCTTGCTTATAGTTAGTTAATGCTAGAAAAACTTTTCACACTCTACAAGAAAGGCAAAAGCAGTTAACCTGAAATCATAAAAATAAATTGACAAAGACTATTTAATCTGAACATTAGAATACAGACTATCCAAGCACCAAACCTCAGTTGTTTTACAAATAAGTTCATGAACAGCAAGCCCTTGGTATACAGATAGCCCTTTACTAAGCCTATTCTCATTGAACTAGACCTAGATTTTCTTATTACATGTATATATGAAATTTCAATTATTTTCATGTCCTGTACATGTACTATTTATTCCAGACATGAGATTCTTTATCAGTAAAGTGAGACTAACCAGTGAGACCAAATGTCAAGTCAGTTATAAGTGATTAACATTTTTCTAGTCATTCAATAAAAAAGTACCTTTACTAGACTGATTAGTAGTAATATTAAAATGGAGTTTATAAGGGACTAGTTGTGGAGAGCCTCTCTAAGTAGCTGAGGCTGGCCGTGAACCCGGATCTTCCAGTCTCAGCCTCCCAAGTACTGGGATTATAAGCGTGTTCCACCACGCCTGGCTTAGGATAATCATTATATATATTTGGCCCGGCAAACTATTCTACCTTCTTTTTTACAAATATAACCATCCTCTTCTCATCTCAAAATATTACACACAGGTTTAGGCACATGACCCATGCCTAGTCAAATAATACTTCTTTCCCTACACTCAGTTATGGGTGGATCAGGTGACTTAATAGGGCCAGACAGCATTCCTGCATTGAATTGCCATATGCAAGATGGGACAAAGAAGCTCTTCCCACTGCATTTTCTGAACTCTGCCATTTGGAGAAATACTATCTGCAGAACAAAGTCAAGCAAAGATAGAAATGAGGGATGGATGGATGGATGGATGGATGGATGGATGGATGGATGGATGATCCCTCATGAAGAGCCCAATAGTATGGCACCAGCCTTTCCACAAGGTTTTCCTATCTCCTATGACTAGTACAAATGAACATTTCCATAATTCTTGAAAATACCTATAATATGCATAAGCATACCTATGCCTCCTTGAAAATGCATTGAACATCTTATCCTCATAAAATTCCTTTAGACTTTCTATGGTAAGAGAAGTATTAATAAGTCATGGCTTTCCAATGTCTTTGGTTCAAATTTTATTCAAACCAGATGCTACCTAAACTGAAACTGAAGCTATGATGACATTTGGATGATTTTCTGTTGTGTATATAAAACAAAGTTATGGCTTGGGCACTGTGCCTGTGGGTACATGTTCATGTAACAGAAACCAATATTAAGCCTCTCTCAACTAATAGGGAACAGGTTGAGTTTAGAAATAATTTTCCTATTTACCAAAGAAGATACATCCAATGGCAAGAGGAAGGGAAGGAAGAAGAGAGGGAAGATCGAGTCTTTATTTTAGATTCCGAATAAAAGAAAACATCCTTATAAACCGGGAGCATTTTCACAGACAATATAGAGTTCACATTTTAAAGTAGCACTAATGAAGGTTAAAGTCACCAAAAAAAATATAAAAACAAAAATGCTACATGGATTAACACGCCTACTATTACATTGAAGCAAGCGTTTTGTCTTAATTAGCCAACAACATACCACAGAGAATGAGATTCAGATTGAACTGCCTCCTCATAACCCATGTTCTAAAAGACAAGAGCTTTCCCAAAGCTAATGTGAAAACATATGTCTGTTTCATACAATATCCATTTTCCAAGCCTGCTCCTTGGACCTTGTGAAAAATTCTGTCTGCCACATGTCTGGCTTCACCTCAGCAGGCTGCATCGTCAAGAAGGTTTCTTCCATTACAAGACTGTCTTTAAAATATGGTTTCTGAGTCCTCTGGGCTAATTAAGCACAGCTGGGTCTACATCAGTCCTGCTCAAGTGCGACGATTAAGCTGGCAAGAAAAAAATCAATCATCATTAATCACTAAATCCATCTAGTGACTTTCAGAGGTGCTAAATAGGTTGAGCAGGGCAGTGGTGATGGTCTTCATCGAGCGACAAGAGGGCTAAAGTATGAGAGAGCATGTGTTCCCCCTAGAACACATGACCTGGGTGGAGGACTTCAGATGCCCCTGTGTTTCCTGAACAAGAAGATCTAGTTAAAGAAGGAATGAAATGCTTATAATTTCCCAAACACTAAACTACTTTCAGTTCTGGCTCACACTCGAGAACAGAGAGATGCGTTTAACTAATGCCACCTCTTGTCACTCCCCGAATGGTATCGCTGCAGAAATTTAAGATATCTCTTTTAGAGTGAATATATATTCATTTGTAAAGCATGTTCATCAAGCACAGTCTTTTCCCCTCCCCTTTTATTGAACTATTCCCTACAGTCCTTGGCCTTATCATGCATTGAGAGTTTCCTGAAGCATTTGCTGGGTGTTTCACACAGAAACACATTGTATAAAAGCCTAGTTTATGCCAATTCCATTTAATTGATCAAAAGCACCTCTCCTTTTTAAGGAAAACAGTACAAAGGTCTCGGATCTCCATGTGGAGAACAATTAACACTGACATGATTGCTTTTTATAAGGTTGCTTTGGGTTACACATATTTTCCCCATTTTTAATTGGCCTCTGTTTAGAAATAGTTCATGGTGCTCACAGTGAGAAGCACTTACCAACTAAAGGAGCCCAGCCTCTTGTTTTGTCACTGGACATGAGTTTACAAGTCATTTTCCCTATGCCATGTGACAGAGAATAAGAGCCAAGGGGTGCAAGCCTGGTGTTCTTTCTAGTGCAAAATGAGTGCAGGGGTTAATGCAGACAGCAACAAACTCCCCATCACTTCCTCGCACTCCAGCTGAAGACCAGCAACAGCATGGGAAATTCATTTGCAGGCCAGTTTGAAAAGCAAGAGGAATGATAACAGGAAAACAGCCATAGGCAGGTGAGGTAATTTTCACTTTTGACTCCTGAAATGTAAACATTTGTGTCCACACAAATGTCAGCCCACCATGTGAATTGTCCTGGTCTTGGGATACTCTGCCTGGAAGAAGGTAAACTATAAATCCAACTCTGTCACCAACCCTGTGCACCTTTGTCGTCGTCCTCCTCCTCGTCCTCCTCCTCGTCCTCCTCGTCCTCGTC
>PVLC010035990.1:0-16035 GCA_004027655.1 Graphiurus murinus
AGGGCATCATCATTCTCCATGACCCACTTCTCTGTTCACCAGCCCTGTGTGCACATGAAAGATGGCAGTCTTTCTGGTAACCTCCAAGCTACGCCCTCAGCCTTTTTTTTTTTTTTTTTCGGTACTGGGGATTGAACTCAGGGGTATTCTACCTCTGAGCTATACCCCCAGTCCTATTTTTTATTCTTTTTTTTTTTTTTTTTCGATACTGGGGATTGAACTCAGGGGCATTCTACCTCCGAGCTGTACCCCCAGCCCTATTTTTTACTCTTTATTTTGAAACCAGGTCTCACTAAGTTGCGGAGTGCCTCACTAGGTAGCTGAGGCTGGCCGCGAACCCGGATCCTCCGGTCTCAGCCTCCCGAATGCTGGGATTACAAGCGTGTGCCACCACGCCCGGCTTTTTTTATTCTTTATTTTGAAACAGGATCTCACTAAGTTGCGGAGGGCCTCACTAGGTAGCTGAGGCTGGCCTCGAACCCAGATCCTCCAGTCTCAGCCTCCCAAATGCTGGGATTACAAGTGTGTGCCACCACACCTGGCAACCCCCAGCCGTTTTTATGTTTTGTTTTTGTTTTTTCTTTTTTTGTACTGGTGATTAAACTCAGGGGCATCCTACCTCCAAGCTATACCCCAGCCGTTTTTATGTTTTGTTTTTGTTTTTTTGAAACATTAGATTGCTGAGAGTCTCACTACTTGCTGAGGCTGTCCTCCGACCTGTGACCTCCTGTCTCAGCCTGTCTCAAGTACTGGGATTATAGGCATGTGTGCCATACTCAGCTCCTCCTATTTCTCTTTTCCTTCTGGTCAGTGAGGTGAGCAGGCCTCTTCCTTTTGCTCCTGCCATGATGCACTGTCCTTCCACAAGCCAAAGCAGCAGGGCCCAGCGACCATGGACTGTAACCTGACACTGTGAAGCAAAGTCTTGTCTTCATTTAGGTATGTATGTGTGTATGTATGTATTGTAGTACTGGGGATTGATCCCAGAGGTTACCAGAAAGACCAGAGGCATTCTACCTTTGAGCTCCATGCCCAGTCCGATTTTTTATTCTTTATTTTGAAACAGGGTCTCACTAAGTTGCAGAGGGCCTCACTAAGTAGCTGAGGCTGGCCGAGAACCCACATCCTCCAGTCTCAGCCTCCCAAGTACTGGGATTACAAGCATGCGCCACCACACCCGGCTTACTTATTTACTTATTTATTTGTATTGAGAATTGAATCCAGAATTGCTCTATCACTGAGCTACACCCCAAACATTTTTATTTTTATTTATTATTTTATTTTATTTTGAAACAGGGTCTCCCTATGTTGCTGAGCCTGGTCTGGAACATGTGGTCCTCTTATCTTAGCCTCTTAAGTACTGGGATAATAGACATGCACCACCATGCTTGGCTCCTTCCTCCTTTTATGTAGTTATCAGTTATTTTGTCAGAGTCATTGGACGTTAACTCATAGAGGGACCTTATTTAAGATACCTTTTGTATTCATCCTTTTCTCCTCTTCCTCCCCCAACCAACCTCCTCCTTAAGAAGAAGTCAGCAGCCGGGTGTGGTGGCGCACGCTTGTAATCCCAGCATTTGGGAGGCTGAGACCAGAGAATCCGGGTTCGAGGCCAGCCTCAGCTACCTAAGTGAGGCACTTCGCAACTTAGTGAGACCCGGTTTCAAAATAAAGAATAAAAAAATAGGGCTGGGGGTATAGCTCGGAGGTAGAATGCCCCTGAGTTCAACCCCCAGTACCAAAAAAAAAAAAAAAAAAAAAAAAAGAAGAAGTCAGCAAGTGGACAGAGTGACACATGGCTGTAATCCCAGTACTTTCGAGGCTGAGGCAGAAGGAACACACGTTTGAGATCAGTCTCAGCAACTTCTTTTTTCTTTTCTTTTCTTTTTTTTTTTTTTTTGAGGTACTGGGGATTGAACCCAGGGGCAATCTACCTCAAAGCTACACCCCCCCCCAGTCCTATTTTTATTCTTTATTTTGAAACAGGGTCTCACTAAGCTATGGAGAGCCTCACTAAGTAGCTGAGGCTGGCAGCAAACTCAGATCCTACTGTCTCAGCCTCCCAAGTACTAGGATTTTTCCCAGCCAGCCTCAGCAACTTAATGAGACTCTCAGCAACCTAGTAAGACCCTTTTTTGAAACAAATAATATTAAAAGGAAGGGATGTAGTTGGGTTCAAATCTCAGTACAAAAAAAAAAAAAAAAAAAAAAGGAGGAAGAGAAGGAGGAGGTCAGCATTGTCCCTTCTCCCTTGTGGCGTTTTGTCATTGGACAAGTGACATGTATCTTTTCCAGTGTTCTCTCAGTCTGCACCTATCCCCACTCAGAGGAGTTTTATACATTAGTATGCAGAAGCAGGGACATTATTAAGATCAGGCTGCATAGTCTGTTTGCATGACTAGTCTCCCAAGGAGCAACGTTCCTGGTGCACATTGAAGAAAGTGGCTTCTACAGAAAACGCTAATTCACCCTAGTTTCCAGTGCACAAAATAAACAGTGTCTTTCAAGACAGCATGGATATGGATGTCATGGCCCAGGCTTGTTTTCATGGTTTCCCTAACTTGACCAGGATTTTGGGAATAGAAAGGGGCATTCAGGGACGTTATATTTTACTGTCCTTTTTATAGAGACAATACAGTAGTCTGAATGATCAGACCATTAGAATTCTTTTTTTTTTTTTTTTTTTTTTTGCGGTACTAGGGATTGAACTCTGGGGCATTCTACCTCCGAGCTATGCCCCCAGCCCTATTTTTTATTCTTTATTTTGAAACCGAGTCTCACTAAGTTGTGGAGTGCCTCACTAGGTAGCTGAGGCTGGCTGCGAACCAGGATCCTCCGGTCTTAGCCTCCCGAATGCTGGGATTACAAGCATGCGCCACCACGCCCGGCTCCAGACCATTAGAATTCTAAATTATCCTCTGTGTAATGTGTCTGTACGTTCAGTGTACACAGGAATGAACCATCTTAGCCGGGTGTGGTGGCGCACGCTTGTAATCCCAGTACTTGGGAGGCTGAGACAGGAGGATCCAGGTTCGTGACCAGCCTCAACTACTTAGTGAGGCTCTCTGCAACTTAGTGAGACCCTGTTTCAAAATAATTAATAAAATAATAGGGCTGGGGGTGTAGCTTGAAGGTAGAGTGCCCCTGGATTCAATCCCCAGTACTAAAAAAAAAAAAAAAGGACCATCTTGTTGGAGTATATAACAAACTGGAATCTGTCAAGGCAGGTTATTTTGGCATTTGAGAATTTCATTCTGTTTCTTATTAATCTTAAGAACAAAAGGGAATTCTATGAGCCCTTTTTATCTTGGCTCCTTGTTTCTTTTTGTGCGGTACTGGGGATGGAACCCAGGGGCATTCTGCCTCTGAGCTATGCCCCCAGCCCAATTTTATTCTTTTATTTTTGAAACAGGGTCTTGCTAAATTGTGGAGGGCCTCAACAAGTTGCTGAGGCTGGCCATGAACCGGCAATCCTCCTGTCTTACCCTCCCTAGTACTGAGATTAAACGCATGTGCCACCACACCCAGCTCTATCTTGGCTCTTCAAGGATGTTCATGGAAAGAGAGAGAATGAATAAGTAAAAGAAATCGAATCACTTAGAGACATATGTGCATATTCAACCCAGAATCAGAAGGCTGAACGGCCTTTATACCAGAAAGGGCTTGCCAGTAAAAAATAAGTCTTCAATACCAGAAGTGATAAAGTCTTTTATTAAGGCAATTTCATCCAAACTTTATCCCAAACAAAGTCATAGAGCATCTACCAAAGAAGCTCAACCTAAGAAAAGCGTCACCAGGGCAGAAAGGAGAGCTGTCCAAGTGGAGAGCACAGGGCCTCAAGTGGTCACCACACCCAACTTGGAGAGCTGGAGAGTCTTTCTGAAGGGTATTGTGCTTCAGATCCCACCTCTGACACCACATTATATCACCCTAAATAACAGAGAATCTCAAGAAAATGAGTCCATCTGGGAATGAGCAAGTAATTATAATCTGGCATATGTGTGATATGATGCATATAACCATAGGCATACCCAAGGAGGTCAGACGAGGGAAACTTTAAAAGGCAAAAAGGAGAATTTCATAGCAGCTATCCCCAAACAAAGTTTATAAGCCACAGAGGTTTATTGCAGCTCCAGCTGGTAATTATTCTTTGCTGGTAAGATGTCTTCCCAGAAGCAACTGTTACGGAATTCTTGTGCTGTCACAGTTTTGGGGTTTCTTTTTCTTTTTTCCAGTGCTGGACATGGAACCCAAGGCCTCATGCATGGCAGGCAAGCACTCTACACGGAGCTATGTCCCCAGCCCTGACAGCGAGTACTTATAATAGTTTTGTCATAGGCCTTTGTGCATAAGGACCCGGAGAGTCTTTGTGATAGTTTTCTCAAACATACAGGCATGAGACCACCCTTGCACATCACCTCCTGGCTCCACTTTGGCCTTGATCTGATAGAGGAATGGGCATCTTTCACCAGATGTTTTTCATAAGTGCACACAGAGGTGAATGCACAGAGCAAGGTCTCAAAGGATTCATAGCACACTGATAAAGCAGTTATCCTAGAGAGGGCAGTGAACCAAGACTGCCTTGGATTGGATCGAGTTCTTTATTATCCAGTGTTTTTCCACCACGACCGGCTCTATTATCCAGTTTTTATAGGAGAATATATACATATTTTCCATCTTTAGGAAACGAGATGAAAACTTAAGAATATTTACATATGAAATGAAGCATTTACTACCTGCTGGCACAGTGCATAAGTAAAGCAAGGAAACAGAAATTTAGGAGAGTATCTTCCCTATACTCATGGACTGATGGCATTCCCTCTGTGGACTCTTTGATGCTGCTTTAAGTGATCCAACTGTGCAAAATACTTGTTGCACTGATTACAGATATAGGGCCGATCCCCGATGTGTTTTCGTTGGTGTCTAGACAGTTCATCGGAGCGGGAGAATTTCCACGGGCATCCTGGTGCATTGCATACATAGGGCTTCTCCCCTGGATCAGAGAGAAAAAGAGAGACATGTCAGTCTTCAGGACGAGGTGGGACAGAGATTTTGAAAGGAAGGCCAGGTATGTTGGTTCAATCACTCCAACAAAGTGTGAGCATGTTGGAGTGGGAGAGGAAAAGACAGAGGAGCCTGGAGGAGGTGAAGAGGAAAAGCTGAAGGGCAGCATGAGCTGGAGGGAGACAAGGAAAACTGTGAAGGACAGAAAGTAACAGAAAAAGACAGTAGGTGAGGTGGAGGTGAACAGGGAAGTCAGCAGGGGAAGTGATGTCTTAGGTGTGTTGGGCTAAGAGGAGGTCCATGAAGTGAAGGTCCCAGTAGAGGGCAGGCTCAGTGGTATGTTTCTGAAAACTGTAATGCCAGCTGCCCGGGACATTGAGGCAAAAGGATTACTTTGTGTGCGTGTGTACATTTGTGTGTGGGGTACTAGGGATTAAATTCAGAAGAATTCTATCTCCCAGCTACATACCCCAAATCGTATTTTATTTTTGACTCAAAGTATCCCTAGGTTGATGAGAGACTCACTACTTGCTGAGGCTGTTCTTAAACCTTCGAGCCTCTTGTCTCAGCCTCCCAAACCACTGGGATTACAGGCATGCACCACCATGCACTTTTTTTTTTTGAGCCCAGGAGTTTAAGGCCAGCCTGGGCCACAAACAAAAAGAGACCCTGCCTCAGGAAAAAATTTAAAAGCCCCCATAAGAGGCCCAACAAATCCCTCCCCTCATTCCCATCATCCCTGTACAACCAATGCCAGAAAAGGCTTCAGCCAGCAGAGCTCTGGCTCCTGACAACAGCCTTCCCCTAGGACTGCTGATTCACCCTCTGCCACTTGCTAACCTTCCCTAGCATGTGTGGAGTCCCAGCCTAATCGAGGTGGCAATAACCTCAGATGAGCCCAAGTTTTAAGAAGGCCAGCGGCCCCTCCCCCACACCTGGGCCCTCACTCACCAGTGTGTTTGCGCCCGTGGATACGGAGGTAGGAAGCCTTGGTGTAAGATTTCCCACAGCCGGGGTATGTGCAGACATAGGGCCTCACTAGGGAAGGATTCTTCTGGAACTCCTGCTTCTTTTCTGGAAGTCGTCCCTGGCTCAAAGGAGAACTTGAATTTATTAGCAATCCTGAGTGTGGTAGTGATGAGGACTGCTTCATCAGACCCTCATAAAGGGACTGGCTACTACTAGTGGGGGTCATCTCACCCCCATAGAGGGTCTGGTTGTAATTGATGACTGACCTCTGACCCACAGAGAGGGCTTGGTCATAACTAGTAGTTGTCATCTGACCCCCATAGAAAGTCTGGTTGTATTGGGTATCTGTCATCTGACCCTGATAGAGGGTCTGGTCATAACACTGGGTGGTCATCTGTCCCCTATACAGGGTCTGGTCATAATTGGTGACTGTCCTGTAACCCCCATAGAAGGTCTGGTTGTAACTGTGGCCCCCATAGAGGTGCTGGTGGTAACTGGCGGCTGTCCTGTGGCCCCCATAGAGGTGCTGGTTGCCACTGCAATTCACCATACTCTCTTCATTCAGGGTCCGGTTAGCCGTGAAGGTCATCACATGGTCCTCTTTAAGAGTTGCCAGTTGGCCTCCATCCAGAGTCTGGTTATGACCTCCACACAAGGTTGGCATCTGCATCCCATTGAGAGCCTGGTCACCAGGCAAAGTCTTCATGTGGCCGCCTTCACTGGAGATGGGCCTTGAGGGAGGCAGCCCCTGGCTCTGGCTTGACCCCTGCTGGCTGTCCTCAGCAGGGGCCCTGGGAGCCACAGCTGGCTCTGGCACAGCTGGGGATTTTGCCTGTTCCTTATATGGGTCAGAGAAGGTCTGGAGAAAGTCCTCAATTTCCTCCACTGTCTGGAGGTAGGGATACTCCTCGGTGCTGTTATCTGATGACAAAAGCAGATCTTCAATGGTGGGATCCTGCAAAAAAGTGAGAAGGTCAAAACCCACACTAGCTACAGTCCTCCTTGCACACACCCTTTGCCTGCCCGTGCACACGGTTCCAGCTCCTCCCACCATCGTCTCCTGCCTAGAAGCCTGCTACTGCTGCCATCTGGCCTCCCTGACTCCTCAACTGAGTCCATGCAGTGCACCCTCCACACGCACGGTAACTCCTGTGAAATGCTAACGGAGTGTGGGACTCCCATCTGCCAGTGCAGGGGAGAGTCCTGAGGAGTGCACGAGTCCCTGCCATCTCCTGAGACTTCCAAAGATGCTCTGCCTCCCCAAATATTTTTTTAGGGAGGTGACTGGGGAAGACCCCGGGGCATTCTACCTCTGAGCTATATTTTAGCCCTTTTTATTTTGAAACAGGTCTTGCTATGTTGGAGAGGCTGGCCTTGAATCTACCATCCTCCTGTCTCAGCCTACGAGGTACTTCATTAAGAGGTCACTGTGCCCACCGGGTACTACTCTCTTGAATGGAATTAATGCTCTTCAAAGCAGCTGAGGAGACAAGAATGCCTCATTTCCCCAGAGGACACGGCTGGCAGGTTCCATCTATGATTCAGAAATCAGAATCTGATGGTGCCTTGACCCTCAACTTCCAGCCTCTAGATCAGTGGGACTTAATTTTCTGTTGTCTATAAGCTTCCCAGTCTATGGCATTTTGTTACAGTGACTCAAATGGAATGGACTAAGACAGTCCAAGGAGCAGTGTCTTGATGGCAGAAGTCTACCTGCACACAGCCAAGGTTTACGCTGCTGTTCAAAGTGCTCATCCAGATGCCTGGAGGCTTCCTATGCTGTACAGCTGAGATCTTGCTTATCATTGATTCCTATAAGGCAACATCTTGGAGTGGGGCATGGTTCAGAGCCTGCATCCCCAGCTACGAGGATGCTGAAGCAGGAGGATCACAAGTCCAAGGTGAGTTTGGGCAATATAGCAAGACCTTGTCTCAAAGTAAAACAATAGAAATGGCTGGGGATATAACTCAGTGATGGAGAGCCCAGGGCTTCAATCTCCAGCATCAGGAAAAATAAATAAATAAATAAAAGCTAGTGTGTGGATAGTCTCCCATGTCTTACATCATCTGCCTCTTCCCAGCTCTCTCCCTCCTCTACCACATCAGTGCACTCCGGTGCCACGTCCCTGTCCTATCCCTAGCTCAGCCTACCCACCTAGCCGTGCTCTGTGCTGTCCTAGCTAATAGTTTCTCCTTTCCTGCTGCTCTATCAAAGCCCAGTCTCTCCTGCCCTACCCTGACTCTAGGGACAGAGAGACACCATGACTTTGGTCATTCTATTTTTTTTTTTTTTTTTTTTTTGCGGTACTGGGGATTGAACTCAGGGGCATTCTACCTCCGAGCTATACCCCCAGCCCTATTTTTTATTCTTTATTTTGAAACCGAGTCTCACTAAGTTGCGGAGTGCCTCACTAGGTAGCTGAGGCTGGCCTCGAACCTGGATTCTCCGGTCTCAGCCTCCCGAATGCTGGGATTACAAGCGTGCACCACCACGCCCGGCTGGTCATTCTATTTTTAATTGCTGTGCTGTTTACTACAGCAGTTGTGCCATTTTGCACTCCTAGCAACAGTGCACAAGGGTTCCAATTTTTCCACACTCTCTATACCACATGTTATTTTCTCATTCTCCCTCCCTCCCTCCCTTTCTTCCTTCCTTCCTTCTTTCCTTCCTTTCTTATTTCCTTTGGTAGTCCTCCAAATTTGTATGAGATAGTAGCTCACTGTAGTTTTCATTTGCATTTTGCTAATGGTTAGTGATGCTAAGCGTTATTTCATGGGCTTTTTATTCACGTGGAGATCTTCAGCGAAATGTCTATTTGGGTTTTTTTCCTTCCTACTTCCCCTCCCCCTAGTGCTGGGATCAAACTCAAGGCCTTGCACATTTTAGTCCAGTAATCTACCACTGAGCTGCACCCCTGGCCCTTTTTTGTTTTTGTCCATATAACTAAGGGTTTGTCAGCTGGGTGTGGTGGCGCACGTTTGTAATCCCAGTACTTGGGAGGCTGAGACAGGAGGATAGCAGGTTCAAAGCCAGCCTCAGCAACTCAGTGAGGCTTTCAGCAACCTAGTGAGACCTTGTTTCCAAATAAAAAATAAAATCAGGCTGGGGGTGTAGCTTGGAGGTAGAATGCTTCTGGGTTTAATCCCCAGTACCAAAATAAATAAATAAATACATAAATAAATAAAAATAGGATGACCATCCATGGGTGATGGTCCACACTTGTAATCTGTGACTTGGGAGTCTGAGACAGGAACATTCGAGGCTGGAAGACAGTCTCAGCCACTTAGTGAGATCTTGTCTCAAAATAAAAATAAAATAAAATAAAAAGGGCTGGGAATATGGCTAGATGGTAGAATTCCCCTGGATTCAATCCCCAGTATCAATAAACAAAGAAACAAATAGATATGTAGTATGATAAATAATTAAATAAATAAAAAAATAACCATAGGATCCCACAATCCCTCCCCTGGGTATATACCCCAAAGAACTGAAAACAGGGTTTGGGGGAGGGCTTTGTACACCCGTACTCATTACCTAAAACATGAAAGCTAACCACGTCTGCCCTGTTCAGACGAATGGATAAGCAAAATGTGGCCTCTGAGCTGGGCATGGTAGTGCACGCTTGTAATCCCAGCATTTGGGAGGCTGAGAGAGGAGGATCCGGGTTCTTGGCCAGCCTCAGCTACTTAGTGAGGCCCTCCACAATTTACTGAGACCCTGTTTCAAAATAAAGAATAAAAAATAGGGCTGGGGGTATAGCTCGGAGGTAGAATGCCTCTGGGTTCCATCCCCAGTACCGCAAAAAAAAAAAAAAAAAAAAAAAAAAAAAAAAAAAAAGTGGCCTCTGCAGTGGAATATTATGCAGCCTTAAGATGGAAGGAAATGCAGACCTACACCAGAGTGTGGACAGACCTTGAGACCATTCTACTTAGTGAAATAAGCCACTCATCACACAGACACCCATAAAGACAAATACTGTGTGATTCCACTTAATAGTAGTGAAAGTCCAGGGGACAGCAGCATGGTGGTTGACCCAGGGATGGGGGAGGGGAAGAGTTCTTGTCTACAGGGTGCAGAGATTTATGTAGTGGAATGAAGCCTTCATCTAAGTCTACTATAACAACTTCTTTAGTTCTTTTTTTTTTTTTTTGCGGTACTGGGTATGAACTCAGGGGCATTCTGCCTCCGAGCTATACCCCTAGCCCTACTTTTTATTCTTCTTGAAACAGGGTCTCACTAAGTTGCGGAGTGCCTCACTAGGTAGCTGAGGCTGGCCACGAACCCGGATTCTCTGGTCTCAGACTCCTGAATGCTGGGATTACAAGCGTGGGCCACCACGCCCGGCTCTATGGGATTCTTAAAATAATGGGTCCGCACTTGGGAGATTAAATGAGAAGGATTAAAGTTTCAAGGCCACCCTCAGCAATTTAGTGAAATCTTCTGCAACTAGTGAGACCATATTTCAAAATAGACCATTAAAAATAAAAGGGCTGCCGGGCATGGTGTCACACGCTTGTAATCCCAGTGCTTGGGAGGCTGAGACAGGAGGATCCCAGGTTAGTGGCCAACCTCAGCTACTTAGTGAGGCCCTCCCCAATTTAGTGAAAACTTGTTTCAAAATAAAGAATATAAAACAGGGCTAGAGGTGTAGCTCTGAGGTAGAATGCCCCTGGTTCAATACCCAGTACTGCAAAAAAAAAAAAAAAAAAAAAAATATATATATATATAAATGAATAATATATATATATATAAATGAATAAAATAAAAGGGCTGGGGTATAGCTTTGAGGTCAAATGCCCCTGGGTTTAATAAACAGTACCAAAAAGAAGAAAAAAAATTCAGTCCCATCCAGTAGCTAGTGTCCTGTCTATCACTAATAATATTTTTACTCCCACTTCCCTCTGACTCATTGGCCTGGCGTTCTGTGCTATCTACCCTTCTGTCCCTCCACCCCTAACGATGTTTGCCAAGGCCCAACACCAGGTCCTTCTGGGGACTCCTGAGGACCAGCTGCAGCTATGGGGCCTTCAGCCACGAGTCCCACCACTGTTTCTGGTGCAGGCCCCAGCTGTTTGGTGGAAGGCATGGCCTCGCATATGGGCACGCTCAGTCGACCTGTCCCTGAATAAAGGAATCATTTCAGATACCTCTGCCTGGTCCTCCCCAACTACCTGAGCCCCTCGCTGTCATTTCCCACCCAACCATCTTGGAATTTGGAAACCAGACTCACCGAAGGTAGCTCCATAGTGGGGGTTTGGTCCTGCGCGCGTCGAGAACTGAGGCAGTCGAGGACTGCGCTCGTGGAGAACTGCGCTGGTCGAGGACAGCGCGGGTCAAGGGCAGCGCGGGTCAAGGGCTGCACCCACAGAGAACTAAACCTATCAAGGGCTGCACAGTCGAGGACTTGGTTAAGGCTATGCTGCACCAGGGCAGGACTGCGCTGGTAGAGGCCTGAGGAACCTCCGCAAAACTGCGGTATTCCTGGCGGAATTTATAGCCAGGAGAGAGGCACGGGGTCTCAGATTCCCGCCTTCATTGGCCACGCCCCTGGGAGCCGCCCAATAATGATCACTGAGTTCATTAGCATTTCTCCAGACTTCAGGACCCCTAACTTGATGGGATTACCTACCAGAGGCCCCTTCGGATCTCATTGCAATTTCCCTCCAGCCTACCATTTGCAATTCACATTAGCCATTTCATCCCATCCTCAGTGCTAGTAAGTGGAATTTTTTTGTTTCTTCCCTTTTTTGCGGTTCTGGGGATTGAACTCAGGGGCATTTTACCTCCAAGCTATACCCCCAGCCCTATTTTTTATTCTTTATTTTGAAACAGGGTCTCACTAAATTGTGGAGTGCCTCACTAAGTAGCTGAGGCTGCCCGCGAACCTGAATTCTCCGGTTTCAGCCTCCGAATGCTGGGATTACTAACGTGGGCCACCACGCCCGGCTACGACCTGGATTTTTTTCACAGGTATCCCCAGAGAGGGAAACTGAGGATGGAAACAGTCTGCTGGGGAGTACAAAGGGTCGATCATAGACCCTCGATTTGAACTCAAATGGCTTTGCTCTTGTGGTCGAGTCCTTCATAACCCTCCCTCTCTCTGCCCTGCACCCACTCCAACGAGGCCTCAACTCCTGAGGCCCCGCTCAGCCACGGGAATATGCACATTCCACCTCCTGGATCACTGTAAATCTAATCAAAATTGGTCCTAGCGGGCAATACTGAGGATTCAATCAGGTCATCCTAGAAGTGCCTCTTCTCCATCTAGTTCTCCTTTCATAGGGTTCTGCTAAATTGCCCAGGCTGGCCTCCAACTTGGGATCCTCGTGCCTCAGCCTCTCCAGTAGCTTGAATTACAGACCCAGAACACCACACCCACTCCAAGGAGGCCTCAAGGCCTGAGGCTGCTGGTTGAGCTGCGGGATTATGCACGTTTCACCTCCTGGGTCACTGTAAGTCTAGTCAAAATTGGTCCTAGCGGGAAATACTGAGGATTCAATCAGGTCATCCTAGAAATTATAGTGACTGCCTCTCCTTCTCCTCCTTCCATAGGGTCCCTCTAAATTACCCATGTTGGCCTCCAACTCAAGATCCTCCCACCTCAGCTTCTCTAATACCTTGGATTACAGACTCGGAACACCACACCTAGCAAGAATAACTCTAAAAAAAAAAAAAATTAAATGCTTTTGTTTGTACATTGTAATTATCCATCTTAGTGAGGTTTAAATTCACACAGACATGTACTCAGGTCTTGGTGTGGTTCCCTTCAACTTCCACTGTCTACCCCCTCTCCACATACACAGCAGCTAGATTGGTAGATCCCTTCATGCCTAATTGAGGTGAACCTTTGATGAATTAAATTGTGTTGATAGTGAGGAATTTAATACATGTCTCCATGACCTTGATTTAACCACTAAGACAAGTAAAACATGCAAATAACTTTGTTTTTTTCACTATGGGATCAAGGTAGGAGGATTCTACCTCTGAGCTATGCCCCCAGGCCTATTTTATTTTATTTATTTATTTACTTGGAAACAGGATCTTGCAATCCTTCTTTCTTATTCTTCCAAGTTTTTGGATTGCAGATGAGAACCACCACACTTGGCTTGCTCCCGAGATGTTTCTTAATTATATACCTCTGTGTTTTTTTGTACCAGGGATTGAGCCCAGGAGCATCCTACCTCTAAGCTATACCCCCACTCCCAAGGTCTTGCTAAATTACAGAGGCTGGCCTCAAACCTATCCCACCCTCCCTATTTCTAGGATTACTAGCACGTGCTACTACACCCAACCCAATTGTAATTTTAATTCATGCAAGACTTTGAACTTTGTTTAAATAAAAAGCCTAAAGGAATCACCTGAGTTCCCTAAAATTGCTTAGAATCATATTATTATTAATTACATTAATTTTTAAAACTTCTAAATGTACACTTGGATATACAACTAACTGAATCATAATTTAGACAACTAGTATCTTTATAAATGTCATTCTTGTAAATCAGACAGATTATTTGGATTTATGGAGTTATTCTACCTACTGTAACTGAGTAGATTTTGGGGAGGCATATTCCTTTTTCAGATTCTTATTATTAATGGTTATTATAATATTCTGGCTTTATTTTATGGGGATTGAATCCAGGTGCTTTTTACCTCGTAGCTATACCCTCAGCCCTATTTCATTTTTTATTTTGAAACAGAGATCACACTAACTTGTAGAGGTCCTCACTAAGTTTCTGAGCCTGGCCTTAAACTGCAATCTTTCTGTCTCAGCCTCCCAAGACTGGGATTTCAAGTGGGCAACACCACATCTGACTGCATTATTCCTTAATGATAATTTAATTATGTCATCTAAAATCAAGGAGTAGCAAAGATCTTTTTTTTTTTTTTTTTTTTTTTTCAGTACTAGGGATTGAACTCAGGGGAATTCTACCTCCAAGCTATACTCCCGCCCTATTTTTTACTCTTTATTTTGAAACGGTCTCACTAAGTTGCGGAGTGCCTCACTAGGTAGCTGAGGCTGGCCACGAACCCGGATCCTCCCGTCTCGGTCTCCCGAATGCTGGGATTACAAGCGTTCGCCACCATGCCCGGCTCAGCAAAGATCTTGAATTAATGAAATCTTGAGACAATTGGTAATCATTGTTTACTTGAAAACCTCCAAAGAAATTAAAATTCAGGAAGAAGGAGAAAATAAAATTCATAGTTGTTATGCAGTATTGTTTGTTTGCAGTACTGGGGATCAAACCCAGGGGCATTCTATCTTTGAGTTACACCCCCAGCCCTATTTTTTACTCGTTATTTTGAAATAGGATCTCACTAAGTTGCAGAGGGCCTCACTAAGTAGCTGAGGCTGGCTGTAAACCTGTGATCCTCCTGCCTCAGCCTCCTAGCTACTGGAATTCCATCCCCCGTTTTTTTTTTTTTTTTGCGGTACTGGGGATTGAATTCAGGGACATTCTACCTCCGAGCTATACCCCCAGCCCTATATTTTATTCTTTATTTTGATACTGAGTCTCACTAAGTTGAGGAGTGCCTCACTAAGTAGCTGAGGCTGGCCTCGAACCCAGATCCTCCGGTCTCAGCCTCCCGAATGCTGGGATTACAAGCGTGCGCCACCACATCCGGCTCTATTTATTTTTAATTTTGAAACAATCTCACTTGATTGCTGAGTCTTGCTAAATTGCCAAAGCTGGCTGGCTGTAATCCTCTTGTTTCAGCCTCCCCAATACTGGGATTGAGGCATTTCCTACCACACAAGGCTGCTGTGCAGTCTTTAAGCCAATTTTAACTGACGAATTCTTGACTATGTGTTTGTTCTTCAAATGTTCAAATTAAGGTGGTAAAGTCCATCCATGTTTTAAAGTTATTGCCCCCAAATATGACATCATTGTGTTACCTTTAGTGTCTGTAAGAATCATCTGGAGAGCTTATTAAAATACAGATTTCTAGGCCCCACATCTGTAGTGCAGTGGGTCTGGAATGGGACCAAGGATCCGAACCTAACAAATGCTGAGGTGATGCTACTACAGCTCAAGGGACTACTCTGTGCACCTCTGCCCAACTCCTTAGATTAACTTCGTTTTAAAACAGTTTAAGAGGCCGGGTGTGGTGGTGCACGCTTGTAATCCCAGCATTTGGGAGGCTGAGACCGGAGGATCCGGGTTTTCGGCCAGCCTCAGCTACTTAGTGAGCACTCCACAACTTAGTGAGACCCTGTTTCAAAATAAAGAATAAAAAATAGGGCTGGGGGTGTAGCTCGGAGGTAGAACGCCCCTGAGATCAATCCCCAGTACCATTAAAAAACAACAACAACAAAAAAGAAACAGTTTAAGAGCTGGGCGAGGTGGTGCACACTTGTAATCCCAGTACTTGGAAGGCTGAAACAGGAGGATTGCAGGTTCAGGGCCAGCTTCAGCTACTTAGTGAGGCCTTCCACAACTTAGTAAGACCCTGTTTCAAAATAAAAAGAATTAAAAAAAAATAGGTCTAGGGGTGAAGCTTAGAAGTAGAATATCCCAGGTTTCAATCCCCAGGACTGCTAAATAAACCAACCAACAAACAAACAAACAAATAAAACAAAACAGTTTAAGTTTGGGGCTCTGGCTCATGCCTATAATCCTGGTGACTGAGGAGGCTGAAGCAGGAGGATCACAAGTAGGGGTAGAATGCCCCCAGGTTCTATCCCCAGTACCCCAAAAAGAAAACAAAAAGCTTCTTCCTTTTTCTTTTCTTTTTTTTTTTTGTGGTACTGGTGATTGATCTCAGGGGTGTTCTCTCTTCGAGCTATACCCCCAGTCCTATTTTTTTTTTTAATTTAACTTTTTAAAAAATTTTTTTATTGTAGTAATTTGTGCAATATAGCTACATCTTTGTTAAGTACAAGTTGTTAACAACATATTTGCACACAATTCTCATTTGATCCCTTCCCCAATTCCCACCCCATTCCCTCCCCCTCCCTCCCCCTCAGGTTCACTTCGGTGAGTGACCTTGATATGATTGTGTACGAACATCATGTGCTTTAGGGTGTCCCTCTGCCCCCTGCGTCCACTACACTTAAATCA
>PVLC010035991.1:0-16027 GCA_004027655.1 Graphiurus murinus
AGTGAAGTCTAAAGATTGAAAGTCTGAATAGGTCAAAGGAAAAGTTAGCTTGCCAATGCAAGCCTGTTAAAACACTAACTAGAAAATTAGGCAGGAAAAACAGTTTAAAAAAATATTGTGAGTATCTTTGATCATCAAGTAGTTGAAAAGAAGTAATATGACAAACAGGAAATTACAAAGAATAACTATTTTGACTGTAGTGGAAATAGCAACTTAGGTAGCCACATTTCAAACTAAATGCAAAATATTTTCCTAGAATTTAAAGAAAAAGTATCCAGATGTCTAAACATTCGGCTCAATGCAGCTTTTATTTGGAGTTTGGCATGCCTTCAGAAAACTAGTGGTCAAGTTTAGCTGTAATATTTTTTGAAGTCTATTTACATAATTTCATGCATATTTTATGCTCTGTATTATATTTTTAGCAGTAGCCATATTTAATTTTAGGGTTTCCATAAATGTTATATATGTTTGTATGAATTATTTTATTGCTTCCCAACAAAATGCTTTTAGAATAAACTCCGTACTTACACCTGTGAACAACTATTGCAAACAGTAGTAAAGACAAATTTACATAATTATATCATTAAATCCTCTAAAGTGTGTCTCCATATAGTTGTACCATTCTGCTCTCAAACAGGAAAAATTCTACCCTAGGGAAGAAAATTAAAATATTCTATTGATAGGTTATACCTCAGTATGTGCTTATTTTTAGGACTTAAAATTTGATATAAAGTAATATTGCTTTAGAAATATTATAGCATACTGAACATTGTAATTTGGTACAGTTATGTGATAATCACATTAGAAAATGTTCATCATGGAAATGTAAAAATACAAAACCTAGCAGGTATTCAATAACTTATTGCAGGAATAGCAACCAAAATAAATAGCAAGTAAGTCATTATTTGTATTTTCTGATAAAAATTTACTAACTTGTTACCCTTTGAATTATATACTACAATTACACAAATCATATTATTAATAATATTTTAAAAAATTAGACAGGGAGTTTTAGTACTGTGCCTAAGGTTCCAAATCTAGTAAAACTTAAAACTATTATTCAAACTCATAGAGTAAGATTTTAGAGTCTATATTTAACCACTCTGCTAAAGACTAAAGAGTAATAAATATAATAAACAATAACTATGAGAAACCAAAAAGCATGAGGGTCTTATCAGGTAAAAACACAAGAGGCACATTCAGTTATTTATAGATGCATGCAAGAAACATTTCTTAACTAACACCAAAAAGAAACAAAAAGAAGTGATAGTAGATAGTTAAAGTTGAGTCTATGTGACAAGTATACCAGTCAGGGTTCTTAGTTGTAAGCAACAGAAATTAATAAATTAATTAATTATTGAAAGGATATGGTACAGTACATAAATGCTTTAGGAATACAGGAATAATGGCATAGAAAGTGTTAAGGAAGAAAGAAGGCTTTTCAGAATAATTACATCACAAAACTATTCCATTGAGGATTCCTCTCTTACACTACTTCATCCTTGAAGCTGCAACAAACACCATTAATTTAAATAGGCCCTGGAAGCTAGAATTTTGCTCAGGTGCTCCTAACACTAGATGTTGCTAGTGCATTTCTTGCCAGAACATAATCTCCATGTTGTCTGGTTCTTGACACCACTACTCTGATGCAGATACAGTGGGTGACTGAGATTCAATCAAGAAAATCGCAGCTAAGAAAGCAAATAACCCACTCAAAAAAATGGGCAAAGGAGCTAAATAGACACTTCACAAAAGAAGAAATACAAATGGCTAATAAATGTATGAGGAAATGTTCCACATCATTGGCAATCAGAGAGATGCAAATCAAAACTAACCTGAGATTTCACCTAACTCCAGTCAGAATGGCAATCATAAAAAACACAAACAACAACACCTTCTGGTGAGGGTGTGGAGAAGTGGGAACCCTAATACATTGTTGGTGGGATTGCAAACTTGTGCAACCACTGTGGAAAACAGTATGGAGGACCCTCAGAGGAATAGGAGTGAAACTACCATATGACCCAGCAATACCACTACTAGGTATATACCCAAAAGAATGGAAACCAAACTATCAGACCAATGCATGTGTATCTATGTTATAGCTGCACAATTCACAATAGCCAAACTATGGAAGCAGCCAAGATGTCCATTGACAGATGAATGGATTACAAAACTATGGGATATGTACACAATGGAATTTTGCTCAGCCATAAAGAAGAACAAAATCATGTTCTTTGCAGGGAAATGGATGCAATTGGAAAACATTATGTTGAGTGAGATTAACCAGTCACAAAGAGCAAAAAAGCATATGTTCTCCCTAATATGCGGATGCTAGGGAGAAGATGAGGCATAAGAGGGTATCCAGCTGAAAAGGAGAGACCCTCGATAAGCAAAGTAGTTGATTTAATCAAAAGGAAGGGACAGATGGGGAGGGGGAACATGCTAAGGCACATGATGTACTTACACAACTCTATCAAAGTCACTCACTGAATTGAACCTGAGAGGGGGGGAGGGCGAGGGAGCAGGGTGGGAACTGGGGAAGGGGTCAAATGAGAAATGTGTGCAAATATGTCGTTAACAATTTGTACCTAACAAAGATGTATGCTTACAATGCACGAATTACTACAATAAAAAAAAAAAAGAAATCTGAAAAAAATACACGTTTTATTAGTAAGGGTCTAACCAAATAAGCAGTACCAATAGCAAATATATGTGTATACATGTATGTGTGTATGTGTGTGTGTGTGTGTATGTGTGTGTGTGTGTATATGTGTATGTATGTGAATTGACTTTCACAATTAGGTGCAAGATAAGTCAACCCAAAGTTTACAGGCAAATAAGCTATGTCTTAGAGTCTCTTATTTTCAGAGAGAGTCTATTTCCATCTTTAAAAGACTTCTTGAGTTTCTCAGATCTTAGCAGGATAATCTCTACTTTGGTAATTTTAAAGTCAACTGATTTGGAACTTTAATTGAACCTTCAAAACTTCTACAACATCTAAAGCTTTGTAGGAAATGTATAGATGAGAAAGTGTTTAAATGCTAAAAATAAATGATTTCCATGGACATTATTCAATTCTCAGTAAAAAACTCCCCTGGAAATCTATCCAAAAGGGAATTCTTGGAAATATAGTTCAGTCTACCCACACTGCCACATCAGTAAGCCATGCTAGTTTACCTTTTGTTAACCTAGCATGCACATACATATGCTTACACCATACCTAACTGTCACATAAAGCCAGTAGCAAAATAATTCCTTTTAGTGCCGATACCCAGTACACAGCCCAAACTCACTAACTGTAACTGGAGAAGTGACACATAGACCTTGAATAGCTAGGTGTGGTGGCACAAATCTGTAATCCTTGTACTTGGGAGATTGGGACAAGAAGATAGCAGATTCAAGGCCAGCCTTAGTAACTTAGCGGAACCCACAGGAACTTAGGAAGACATGTTACAAAAAAAAAAAATATCTGGGGATGTAACTCAGAGGTAGAATGCCTCTGAGTTCAATCCCTGTACCGCTCCCCTCCTCCCCCCGAAAAAGTTTTCAAGCAAAAATATTCACTCATTCTTATCATAGCTGAATCATCTGATACTCTTTTATATAAAAACTAAAACCCCCTTTCAAATAGCTGCATGGTCTCTAGTCTAAATTCCAAGTCTTTGATCTATCTTTAATACTTTTGTGCAGGATGAAAAAGTGAGGTTTATTTCCATTTTTCTGTATATAGATAACCAGTTTTGCCAACATCATTTGTTGAGGAAGCTATCTTTTATCCAGTGTATATTTTTGGTCCTTTTGTCAAAAATCAATTGACACTACTTATGTGGATTTATGTCTAAGTGTTCTGTTCTGCTCCATTGGTCTATGTGTCTGTTTTTGTACCAATACCATGCTATTTTTATTACTATGGCTCTGTAGTATAGTTTCAAGTCAGGGCTCCTGGATGATTATTGTTGCTGGGAACTATTTTGGCTATTCTGAGTTTTTATTGTTCTAAATAAATTTAAGGACTATTTTTTCTATATCTGTGAAGAATGACCTTGGTATTTTAATGGATATTGCATTGAATCTATACAATACTTTCGGGAGAATGACCATTTTGATGATATTTCTTCAGCCTATCCAAGAGCATGGAATCTCATTGCATTTTCTAAGATCTTCTTCAATTTCTTTTTTCAATCTTTTATAATTTTCCTTATGGAAGTCTTTTACCTCCTTGGTTAGGTTTATTCCTAAGTATTTTATTGTTTTGGGGGATATCATGAGTGGAAATGTTTTCTGGATTTCATTTTTAGTGGATTTATAGTTGGCATACAGAAAATATTCTGATTTTTTAAGATTGATATTTTATCCAGACTGTTGCTGAATTTGTTGATCATTTTTTTTGTTGTTATTTCTCTCTCTCTCTCTCTCTTTATTATTTTTTTTTGTGTGTGTGTGTGTGTGCATTATAATCATACATCTTTGTTAGGTACAAGCTGGTAAAGGCATACATTCACACCTTTCTCATTTAACCCTTCCCAAATTCCTGCCCCACTCCTTCCTCCATCCTCCTTCTCAAGTTCAGTTTAGTGATTGAATTGATTTTGGTTAAGTTATTCTAAGTATAATATCATGACATCTGAAATTAGAGATAGTTTAAGTTCTTCTTTTCCTATTTGTACTTCTTTGATTTCTTCTGTTGCCTTATTCCTCTGGCTAGTCTCAAGTACTATATTGAAAAGGAGTGGTAATAGTGGAATCCTTGTCTTGTTCCTGTTTTGTTTTAAGGAAGTCACATAGTTTGTTTTTTTTTTACCCTTCAATATGATGTTGGCTGTGGGTCTATTGTATATTGCTTCTGCAGTGTTTTTAGTATGAGACTTTTAAGCTACTTGAAAAGGCACAGGACCAACACTCCATGGATAAAAACTTCTTCAACAAGACTTCAAAGGCACAAGAATTTAAAATGAGGATCAATACATGGGATTGTATTAAACTGAATAGCCTATGTGCAGCAAATGAAACTATCAAGAACCTCAACACAGAGCCAATGGAATGGTCGATTTTTGCCAACTACTCCTCTGATAGAGTAGTAATATGTAGAATATACAGAGAACTCAAGAAACTCACCACCAAAAACAAACAACCCCATCAAAAAATGAGCAAGTGAACTAAATTAACACTTCACAAAAGAAATACAAATGGCCAATAAAGTTATGAAAAAATGTTCAACATCTTTACCTGTCAGAAATATGCAAATCAAAACTACACTGAAGCCAGGCATGGTGGTACACACCTGTGATCCCAGTACTTGGGAGGCTGAGATGGAATAATCTCAGGTTGGTGACCAGCCTCAGCTACTTAGTGAGGCCCTCTGAAACTTAGTGAGACTCTATTTCAAAATAAAGAATAAAAACTTGGGCTGGGGGTGTATCTCAGAGGTAGAATGCCCCTGGGTACCACAAAATCAAACAAACAAACAAAAAACAAACTAACTTGAGATTTTACTTAACCCCAATTAGAATGGGAATCATTAAAAACACAAACTACAACAAATGATGGTAAGGATGTGGAGAAGTAGGAACTCTAATCCATTGTTGGTGGTATTGCAAATTAGTGCAGCCACTATGGAAAACTGTGGAGGATCCTCAGAAAAATGGGAATGAACTTACCATATGACCCAGCTATAGCATTCCTGGGTATGTACACAAAAGAATGGAAACCAAACTATCAGAGTGATGCATGCATATCTATGTTTATAGCTGCACAATTCACAATTGCCAAACTATGGAACCAGCCAAGATGCCCATCAACAGATAAATGAACTTCAAAACTATGGGATATGTACACAATGGAATTTTACTCAGCCATAAAGAAGAACAAAATTATGTAATTTACAGGGAAATGGATGGAACTGGAGAACATTATGCTAAGTGAGACTTGTTAGTTAGAAAAAGTGAAAAGTTGGACATTCTCCCTAATATGCAAATTAAGGAGAAAATGGGACATAGGAGGGGCTCCAGACAAAGGAGGAGAAATCTTAGATGAGTAAAGAAGCTGACCTACCTGAGGGAGATGAGAGGGGGAAAGAGGGAAACACCTCAAATGACATGATATACATACACAAACTTATCAAAGTCAATCACTGTGCCAAGCATGGGAAGGAGGGGAGCAAGAGAAAATAAGGTGGGACCTTGGGGAGGGCTCAATGAGTGCTGTGTGCATGTATGCTTCTATCACCCAGGACTTCATCAAGATGTATGATTACAATGCACCACCACCAACAACAACAACCAAACATATTTTTATAATAATAAAGAAAAAAGCTAAAAATCATACATTATTTTATTTAAAAATCATAAACTAGCTGGGCATGGTGGCGCATGCTTATAATCCCAGTACTCGGGAGGCTGAGATTGAAGGATCTGAGTTTGTGGCCAGCCTCCGCTACTTAGTGAGGCCCTCCACAGCTTAGTGAGACCCTGTTTCAAAATAAAGAATAAAAAATAGAACTGAGGGCATGGCCTGGAGGTAGAATACCCCTGGGTTTAATTCCTTGTACTGAAAAAAAAATCATAATCTAAATGATAAGGAAGAGAGAGAAGGAAGATAAAAATAATTATCTTCCATGCCAATTAAATCAAAATTAAAAAGAAACAATTATAACTCTTACATAAATTCTTATTTCTCCAATGGGTCATGAATTCATAGCTGGTATGTATAACTACTTTTCCCACTATCCATTTCATATTTATTTTCTCCTCAATATTTTATCTGATTATGTTTCTTTGCTACTGGAGTGATAAAACTTTCATTTGTGAAGAATATAAACTATAGTCCTGAATAAGCTTCTAGCCAATCTAAGAAGAAAATAGAAAATATATACATTATTAATATTAGAAAGGAAAAGAATGAAATCATTACTGTTCCTGGGAACATTAAAATGACAATAAAGAGTTATTATGAATAACTGTGCCCATATATTTGATAGCATAGGTGAAACAGCCAATTCTTCAAAAGGAAATCAGAAAAAATTCACATAAGGAGAAATAAAATTTTTCATAAGCTTTTATTTGTTAAAGAAATAGAGTCAATAGTTAATAACTCTGCAAAACACAAAGTGGAAAGCCCAGTTGGCCTCACTGATGCATCCTATCAAACATTTTAGGTAAAAATTATATGGTCTAAATCTCTTCCAGAAAAGAATACTAGAGAGAATACTTTCCAACTCATTTTATGAGGCCCAAATAACCCTAAAACTGAAATCAAGGACACTAATAGATGACACACTATAAAGCAACAACTTTCAGGAACATAAATGCAAAAATTCTTAACAAAGTATTAGCAAATTGATTAAAGCAAGACATAAAATGAATCTATACCCTGATCAAGTGGTAATTATTCTAGGCATGCAAAGCTGATTCAACTTTTGAAAATCAATTAATTTTCAAGAATCACTTCTTTGCTGTGCTATGTGATGCATGATTGTATCCCCAGTACTTGGAAGGCTGAGACAGTGGGATCACAGGGTTGAAGTCAGCCTCAGCAACTTAAAGAGAGCTTGTTTAATAATAATAATAATAATAATAATAATAATAATAATAATAACAATAATAATAATAATGACTAGGGATGTAACTTGGAAGTAGAATGATCATGGACTCAATTTCCAATATCAAAAAAAAAAAAGAAATTACTTATTTTTTTATCTATATATTCACCATAATGTCAACCAAAATCCTAACAAAAGTTATCTGCCTATACCAATAAACTGATTCTAGGGTTTATATGAAGAGCAAAAACATCTCAAATAGCCAACTAAATATCAAAGAAGACCAAAGTCAAAAGACTGATACTTCATGAAATAAAGACTAAAGTCTTATAGTCAAAACTAAAGTCAAGACAACATGGTTTTGGTGAAAGAATATATAAAGAGATCAGTGGACCAGAATGGAGAGTACAGAAACAGATGCACAGATATTGCTGACTCATTTTTGCCAGAAAAACAAAGGCAATAAAATGGAACAAAGATGGTCATTGCAACAATTGTGCAACAATTGGAACAACTTTATTACTACTTGAAAAATACGACTGTATACACAGATTTTATATCCTTCACCAAAATTGACTAAAAACTGATTACAGATCTAAATGTAAAATGCTATATACTATAAAATATCCACAAAATAACATAGGAGAAAATAAAGTTGGCCTTTGGTATGATGATGACTTTTTAGATAGCACACCAAAGGCACAGAACATGAAAGAAACAATAGATAAGCTTCATTAAAATAAAATGTTTTGCTAAGTGAAAGACACTGTCAAAATAAAAAAAAGATGGGCTACATACTAGGAAAATATTTTAAAAAGACATAATACAAAAAGAAGTGCTATCCAAAATATATAATGATTTTTTTAAGTTCAACATTAAGAAAATGAATAACTAATTAAAGCTGGCAAAATACCTGAGTAGACAATTTACTAAGGATATATACAAGTGGCAAGTAAGCATATGTGGTGATGTTCAGCATTTTATGTCTTGAAAATTAAAACAACATAGATGTACCATACTAAATAAATAAATAAATAATAAATAAATAAATAATTTTGGTCGCTAAAAAATTTTATATAGCTTTCACTCAAAGTTTGTTTCCAAGACTTTCTCCCATTGTTAGGTACCAGAAATGGTATTTATTTTTTATGCTATGTAACGGATAACCAAAATTTTAGCAGTTTATACAATACACATTTTTTTTCTTACAATTTCTCTGGGTCAAAAATCCAAGCTAGGCTTATCTGAGTAATCCTAAAGGCTGCAGTCAAAGTATAAGCCAGGGCTGTTTCTTATTTGGATTCTTGACTGCAAAAGCATCTGCTTCCAAGTCCACACTGATTAATGACAGAATTCATTTCCTCATAACTCTAGGACTCTTGGAATATTGATTTTTCAAAACCAGGAACAGGATCAAAATTCTAGATCCCATTTTCATATTATGTAAAATAACCACTACAGTCAAATTAGATTACTGCTGCCAGATAAGGTAACACAGGAATAACATTCCATCACTTCTATCATTTGGATAACTGGCCCCCAAAGGTCTATGTGTTAAAGGTGTGGTCACCAGACTATGCTTTGGGGAGGTAGTACCACTTTTGACAGGTGGGACCTAGTGCAATGTTTTTAGGTAATTGCTAGTGTTCCCTTGAGAGGGATTGTGAAACCCCACTCTCTGAACGTCTCTTCTGCTTCCTGGATTGAAAGGTTCCATAACATTCTCCCTGCCATTGCCAACTGGCACTGTCACCAGATGCTCAAAGCAATGGGACCACCAGATGTTGGACTGGAAGCTCCAGAACCAAGAATCTAAATGAAGATTTTTCTCCTGTTGATTTTCCCATGTACTTTACTATAGTAACATGACACTGACTAATACAATCAACTTTTCTCTATTCTGTTACATAGAAACAAATAATAGGTTGTGTTCACAGTCATATTAATAAAGACTAAAGGAAACTGCAGAAAAGAATTATATTATAGTCATGAAGTTAATCAGGAGCATTTTAAAGAGATACTATTTGAGATAAGATTTGATTTTTAAAAAAGGATAAGGATTTGTTGCTGTGAATAGGTGAATTCAGAATGCTCAGTAAAAGAAAAGCATAGGCTCAACCTCTTTGTGATGGAAGAGCCCTTTGTGAGATATTTCCAACCACAGGAACATGAAATTAATGATTACTTCTAGCTTGTTAGTAATTTAATAAAATTACTTATTTTATTCTAATTTGAATCATTATTTTATATACATAACATATTATCTTAGTTGACTAGGAGTAAGAATAATAACAAATATATTATTAGTAATAATTTTGATAAAGGATGAAGTTATGAATTAATAAATTTTGTACTGAATAAATGTTTGCTAAGTTAAAATAAGCTCATCCTGAATCATAAGTATGATTTTCCAAGAATTTTATAATCTATATAGTCATAATCATGGTGATATTTTATTATCATTTCTTGAATGGAATAATGAATTAAAAATCAAACAAGTAAAAAAATTGAATGCTAGAGTCTTGGAAAACTGAAAAGATTATTCTCTCTGCTCTCCTTTATGTTACCATTCATTGAAATGAGTTAAACCCTAATTTATACACATGATGGTCTATACATACCTATGTATTTATAACACTATAGCAAATAAACAACCTAGTTATTTCTGATCATTATGAAATAAAATACTTTAAAAACAAAAATAAATGAGTTACTATTACAACTATCACTTAATTTAAAAGTTCAAGATAGACTCAGGTTATTTTTTTAATTTTTTATTTGGGGGCATTGTAGTCATACATTTTTGTGAGGTACAAGCTGGTAGAGGCATACATGCACACAGGACTCAGTTGACTCCCAATTCCCATCCCATTCCCTCTCCCTCCCCCCTTCTCATGATTGGTTTAGTGATTGACTTTGATATGTTTGTGAATGTACAGCATGTGCATTAGCGTGTTTCCCCCTTCCCCCATCACCTTCAGTTAGGTCACCTTCTTTGCTCATCTAAGGTTTTCCTTCTTCATCTAGAGTCTCTCCTGTGACCCATTTTCTCACTAGCTTCCACAAATTAGGGAGACCATTTGATTTTTTACTTTTAGTTACTGACTAATATCAACATAATATTCTCCAGGTCCCTCCATTTCCCTGAAAATGACATGATTTTTGTCTTATTTATGGCTGAATAAAATTCCATTGTGTACAAATCCCATAATTTTGTAATCCATTCATCTGTTGATGGACATCTTGCCTGGTTCCATAGTTTGGCAATTGTGAATTGTGCAGCTATAAACATAGATATGCATGCATTAGTCTGGTAGTTTTGTTTCCATTGTTTCATGTAGATACCCAGAAGTGGTTTTGCAGAGTCACATGGTAGGTTTATTTTCATTCATCTGAAGATTGATTTCCAAAGTGGTTGCACTAATCTACAATCCCATAAACAATGTATTAGAGTCCCCACTTCTCCACACCCTCTCCAGCATTTGTTGTTGCTTGTGTTTTTAATGATTGCCATTCTAAATGAAGTTTGCTACAGAAGCTCTTCAGTTTAATGCGATCCCGTGTATTGATCTTCCTTTGAGTTGCTTGTGCTTTCAGGGTCTGTTCAGAAAGATTTTACTTGTGCCTTATGTGTTGAAGTGTTGGACATATGCCCTCTTCAAGTAGCTGCAAGGTCTCTGGCTTGACTTCCAGGTCTTTGATCCATCTTGAATTGACTCTGGTGCAGGGTGAGAAAGTGGAGATTATTTCCATTTTCCTGCATATGGTTAACCAGTTTTGACAACACCATTTGTTGAAGAGGCTATCTTTTTCCAGTATAAGTTTTTGGCTCCTTTGTCAAAAATCAATTGACTGTAAGTGTGTGGGTCTATTTCTGAATCTTCTATTCTGCTCCATTGGTCTATGTGTCTGTTTTTGTGCCAATACCATGCTGTTTTTATTACTGTGGCTTTGTAGTATAGTTTCAAGTCAGGGCTCCTGGATGATTATTGTTGCTGGAAACTATTTTGGCTATTCTGAGTTTGAAATCAGGTATTGTGATGCCTCCTGCATGGTTCTAGTTACTAAGAACTACTTTGGCTATTCTGGGTTTTTTGTTGTTCCAAATGAATTTAAACACTGAATTTTTTTTCATCTCTTATTTTGGTAATTTGGATTGATTCTCTTTCTTTTGGTTAGGTTGGCTAATGGTTTATCTGTCTTGTTTATTTTTTTCAAGAAACCAGCTTTTGGTTTTATTGATTTTCTCTATTGCTTTTTATTCTCTACTTCATTAATTTCTGCTCTTATTTTTATAATTTCCTGTCTTCTACTGGCTTTGGGGTTAGACTGTTACTGTTTTTCAAGGGCTTTGAGTTGTGCTATTAGGTTATTTACTTGGTGATTTTCTATTCTTTTTTTGTGGGCAATCAGTGTTATAAATTTTCCTCTTAGTACTGCCTTCAAAGTGTTACAGAGGTTTTGAAATGTTCTGCCTCTGCTTTTCTTGGTTTCTAAGAATTTTTAAAATTTATCCCCTTATTTCTTTTATGACCCATTTTTCATTCAGCAGTGTGGTGTTCGGTCTCCATGTTTTTACATGGTTACTCTGGGTCTTCTTAGAGTTGATTTCTAATTTCACTCCATTGTGGTCTGAAAAGATGCAAGGAATTATGTTGCATTTTTGAATTTTTCAGTGCTTGCTTTGTGGCCCAGAACATGTTCTATTTTGGAGAAGGTTCCATGGGCTGCTGAGAAAAATGTGAGTTCAGCTGTAGTTGGGTGAATATTGTGTATGTGTCTAATAGGTCCATTTGGTTTATGGTATTCTTTAGGTCTGAGGCATCTTTACTGACCTTTTGTCTCAAAGATCAGTCTAGTGATGTGAGAGGAGTATTAAAGTCTCCCAGTATTATTGTACTGGGATCTATGTGTGACTTTATATCATGAAGAGTTTGTTTTATGAAAGTGGCTGCACCTATGTTTGGAGCATAAATGTTGACAATTGTTATTTCCTCTAGCTGGATTGTTCCTTTTACTAGTAAAAATGACCTTCTTTGTCTCTTCTGATAAGCTTAGGCTTAAAGTATAATTTGTCTGATATCATAGTTGCTACTTCTGCTTGTCTTCAAGTTCCATTGGCATGAATTAACTTACTCCAGCACTTCACCTTTAGTTTGTGGAAATCTTTGCTTATAAGGTATGTTTCTTGCAGGCAGCATATAAATAGATTATGGGTTTTAATCCATTTTGCCATTTTGTGTCTTTTTATTGGGGAGTTGAGGCCTTTTATATTCAGTGTGATTATTGAGAGATGATTTTTAATTCCTAATATTTTGAGTTTTGACTTCTGCTTGAGGTAGTGTTTGTTCTTCTTCGCTTAATTGTTTGCTTCCTGAAAATTATTGTTTCTCTGGTTCTGATGTTTACTTTTTAGTTCTTGTTTGTAGTTAATCTCTTTGAATATTTTCTCTAGTGCTGATTTGGAAGACCAAATTCTTTCCATTTCTGTTTGTCATGGATGATTTATATTTCTCCATCAATTTGAGAGATAGCTTTGCTGGGTAGGAGAATCTTGGCTGCAAGTTGTTTTGCCTCTAAATGTCTTTTGGCCTTTTACTTTAGTTGTCTTTAGGATTCTCTCCTTGGCCTGTACATTAGTCCATGGTGAACCTTGTCTAGAGGGGGTTCTATATGTTTCTTGTACCTGTGTGACAACTTCTCTTTCTATGTTTGAAAAATTCTCTGATATTACAAAAAGATGGTTTATTCCATTAGTTTCAACTTCTAATCCCTCTCTATGTCTACTATTCTTAGGTTAGCTCTTTTAAAATTGGCCCAGATCTTGTCAATGTTGAATTCGTGCTGTCGATTTTTTTTTCTAAATTATGTAATATGGATTCATTTTTAGAATGTTCATATTTTAAGAGTTTTATTCTATTTTCCATGTGGTCTAATCTACTACTTAGAGTTTGTATTGTTGTCTTCACTTCAATTATTGCATTTTTCACATCCTTCATTTCCTTTAAGGCTTCTCTTTGATTCCTATTCAGGGTGTCAGATTCTTTGTTTATTTGTTCCTTCATTTCTTTCCAGCTCTCTGCGTTCTTTCTGGAAGTTTTGTATCATTTCTACTATTAAAGATCTGAATTGTTCTTCTGGTAATCTCTGCCATTCTGTGTTGGTGAGTTCTGTTATTGTAGGATTGTGGTAGCTCATTGTTTCTTTGCTGTTTTTCCTTCCCATGATTTCCCTGTTCTTAAATTTATATCTGTGCTGCTTTTGCAGGCTTTCTCTCAATTTATAGGTTTCTTATTTTTATTTTCTCTCTGTGAATAATATCTTGTACTGAGCTGCAATTACCTAGGGCTTCTTCTGCCCTCTGTAATGGTTCCATTGGTGGGTTTCAGGTATTGACTTCTAGGATCCATTTGTTGCTTCTGTTATGGGGATTCATCTCAGAGGTGTGAGTAGGACAGTTTGTGCCCTTGTGTTGTTAGACCTCAATGAGGGATGTTTTGAGCTATTTCTTCTATCAGCAGAAGTGAGTTTATCCTTGGGGTCTGGCAGTCCTTTCTGGTGGTTCACTCTCTGGTCCAATCTTGGCAGTAGAGATTTAGAGTTCTCTGTTGGTGTATACAAGGACAGGTTGTGTTCAGTGGGGAAGGTTGGGTGAGGCGGTAAAGGCCATAGTGATGAATGCAAGAATATGGTAAAGAAGACGGTATGATCCAGTAGAATAAGATTTTGAGTGTGTTAATGTGATATATGGTAAAGATTAGAGATAGTGGATATGTGGGGGTATTCTGGTAGTCAATGTATAGTGTTTGGGTGTAGTGGTATGAAATGATCTTATAATGAGACAGGGAAAAAAAGGAAAAAGTAAAGAGAAAATAAGTGTTGAGGGGAAGAATGTAGATAGGAGAGAGGGAGGGAAACTTGTAAAAGGGATGAGGAAGAGAGCCGAGCTGACAACTGAGCAAAAAAGACAACTGAGCAAAAAATAACAAAGCAACCAACCATTCAAACAAACAAATAAACATAAATGAAACAAAGCAATACAAAACAAAAGGAGTAAAAAATTTAAAAAAAGAAACAAAAACAAAAAACATAAACCCTGTAAGTATATAAGTACAGAGACAAGTTGTCCTCTGCAGTCCTTTTGGATCTGTGAGGATATTTTCAGCTTTTAAATGTTTACTCACTATATTACATTTTCAAGCATGTTTCAGGCATTTTTATTTGCTCTCTCTCCATCATTGTAGACACGGAGTTCTGTTGGCACCTCTCACGCTGCAAGCTTGTGTCTCTGAGCTCTCCACGGGGCCTGTCCCTGTGCTTCTCTTGTCTATGTAGGTAGAGGACGTCACTGGATCTGGGCCCAGTATAATTCCAAGGCTCCACACTTTCCACAGCCCCTGTTTGCATCTCTTTCTGTCTGCCTTTGCTGGTGGCAGGAGTGCAGTCTAAATGCTGGCATTTTCCAGGTTGCCTGTAAGGTCTCTATGCCCTGTGTGCTCTGGGTCCATCCCACACTTCTGGTCCTATCCAATTACTAGAAGGCCATGCAGTTAACTTACAGTTGAGTGCTCTTCTGGCTTTGGAGGGAGAGGTGAGCTGGGGAGTCCCCACTGCAGGCTTAAGCTAGTCATCCTAGGCATTCTGGTTACTGTTGATCATGGGAGGATATGCTGCCTGATTAGAGTGTGGCATCCTGGAGTTGTTTACTCCACATCTACTCGCTGGGTATGAAGGCAATCACTGGATGTCTCAGTGATAGTTGACTCTGCTCTGTGTGGCTGGCTCAACGGCAGCTGTTGCTCTATGGTGTACACCACTGCTGTGCTTGTGGGCTTCTTTGCTCTCCCGGTCCGCTTTCTCTGTTTTGTTCAGCTGCACTTCAGTTTTTGTTACTTTGTTCACTTTTTTGCTGCTTTTTTTTTTTTCTTCTGTCAAGAAGCTGCTTTTACAGTAGCTTTGATTTGATCTCTACAGTGACTGAGGAGAAGTGTTTCACTTAGTCGCCATCTTGGGCTCCTCCAGAAGGGAATTATTAAGCCTTGTGTGGTGGCGCACACTTGTAATCTGAGCATTTGGGAGGCTGAGACCAGAGGATCTGGGTTCCCGGACAGCCTCAGCCACCTAGTGAGGCACTCCATAACTTAGTGGAGACTCAGTTTCAAAATAAAGAATAAAAAATAGGGCTGGGGGGTATAGGTCAGAGGTAGAACGCCCCTGAGTTTAATCCCCGGTACCGAAAAAAAAAAAAGAAAGTAATTATTAGATTGGTTTATATGACTAGAGGCTGATAGTCCCTCAAAGGCTACTATATGCAAGAGAACCAGGTAACTCAGTAGCGACTCAGTCCAAGAACATGAAATCCATAGAATAAGAGGGTCCAATGTGCAGACCCAGACCAGGCCTGGAATCTCCCTGATCAGTTCCTTGTGTGAGCCCACATTCAAGAGTTAAAGAATTTGGAGTCTGACTGTATGGAAAGCTCACAAAAAA
>PVLC010035992.1:0-15983 GCA_004027655.1 Graphiurus murinus
AATTTTGGAATAATAATGACAATAAGTAAAAGGCCCTTATCTGTCAGGAACAGTTTTGAGTAATTTATACATACCAATCATAATAATCACAACAAGTTGTTATTCCACTTCAGAGTTGGAAGTTGCCTCACAGATAAGCAATGCCATTGAAATAATTAAATGGGAGGCCATTAGACTTAGGTGGCTCTTAATGCCTTGAGTTCCTAGGTAAGTGCTTTGAAACCTAACAGTGTTTAGAAGAACATAAAACATAAATTTCATCAATTACAGGCAGCCAACTGGGCATTAGCCAGATTGCCTTGAATAACCCACCAGGATAATCCAGATAAGACAATTGCTCAAATTTGAACTGAGTCAGTCATTTTTTGCCCTTCTCCTGCACTCACCCAGCTAAAGTTTTCCCTCATATCCCTTTGTTGGAGATGTAGACCAGTTTTGGATGGAGCTACCTAATTCATGAATTGCTGTCAGCGTAAATAAGCTCCTTAAAAATGTAATGCCCCAACACTTATCTTTGAACCTCTCAGAGTCACTTGGAGTAGGCAGCAAGCTGTGATGTCACCAGCAAGCCTAGTTCAAGCATTCTTCATCATACCGCAGTTTTGAGAGAATGGACTTTGCACTTAGTGTCTTGAGAAATGACTAAATGATATAATCTCCTATCTTGTGATATATCAACAATTTATAGGATAACCTATATCCTTTCTTTCTATCTTATTCTCTCCAAAATAGCAGAGAGGCCAACTGGGCCTACATATTTGAGAAGAGGGAGAAGAGAGGATACTGAGAAGAACAGGAGTCTGAGCCAGTGCTAAGCAAGAGGAGATCCTGAATGCCGAGTACAAGAATCTATTTCTGAGTCAAGCCTTTAATACTTACTTTGAGACATAGTGGATAGAGGCTTAGCTTTGATCCCACCTAACCACAAAGAGGCAACTGATAGCACAAGGGAATTTATCAGATCTCCATTCTCATAAGAATACTCTTTCAGGCATATTTTATTTCTCCTACTCATTGATTCCTTTTAGAGGAGACATTGCTTTGAGTTCTGGTTGAAAAATTCCTGGGAAGAATTCTACATTAGTCAATTATCTGGAACAAAGTGGGAGTGAGATTGTTCTGGAGACTTTGAAAGGACTTTGGTTTGAAACAAGAGTTTACCAGAATCTGGATAACTGCTCTTACCAGCTTGGAAACCCAAAGCCCTAAATTCCCTTTTCTTATTTTGCTGAACTTGTAGCCTCCAAAACCCACCCACCTCCTCCCTTCCTAAGACCCCACACTCTCCTGCCTTTGTCATTTACTGAAGTGGTGTTAATTAGGATTCCCAATGATGAAACCCATGTGCTAAAGAGAAGAAGATAAGACCAAGCAGGGAAGCCTGGATCCCTTCCCTTCTCTCTTGGGAAGTGGGATACATGGGATAAAACCTTGGTCCTTGAAAAAGGAGTTGGGAGAATTGAAAGCAACTCTATTTTATTGACTTCCAAACTTTGAAGCACATTGGAATCACCTGGGATTCCCCCCAAAACATGACTGCCTAATTCCCACTTCCAAACATTCTGACTAAACAGGGGTGGGATGGACATATTCAAAAAGATGGTTCTAATGTGCAGCAAAATTTGGTAACTACCAGTATATGTCACATTTTGATCCCCAGGCAACTTCATTGACATTTTTGAACAGGCTGATAAATCTTCAGAAATCTTATGCCTGACACGGTTAGTGCTTAAAGTATTTGATAATGGTAGCAGCAGCTTCATTGAGTCCTTGCTAGGTAATAAATGTTTCATGTCCATTAACATAACCCTTAGACTGATATTATTTCTTTTATTTTATAAATGGGAAATATTGAGCATTCAAAACCACATCAAGAAAATTATACACCATGACCAAGTCGGGTTCATCCCAGGGATGAAGGCTGGTTCAACATATGAAAAACAATCCATGTAATTCACCACATAAACAGAGTCAAAGACAAAAATCACATGATCATCTCAATTGATGCTGAAAAAGCATTTGACAAGATCCAACACCCATTCATGCTAAAAGCACTGCAGAGAATCAGAATAGAAGGAATATACCTCAACATCATAGAGGCAATATATAATAGGCTCACAGTCAACATCATATTAAATGGAGAAAAACTGCAAGAGTTCCCATTAAAAACAGGAATAAGACAAGGATGTCCATTATCACCTCTTCTGTTCAATATAGTACTTGAGACTCAAGCCAGAGCAATAAGGCAAGAGAAGGAAATCAAAGGGGTAAAAATAGGGAAAGAAGAATTAAAACTATTCCTTTTTGCAGATGACATGATACTATACTTAGAAGACCTAACAAAGTCAACCAAAAAGCTTATAGAACTGATCAACAAATTCAACAAAGTGTCTGGCTACAAAATCAATCTTAAAAAATCAGAAGCTTTCCTGTATGCCAACTATAAATCCACTGAAAAAGAAATACAGAAAACAATTCCACACAATAGCACCCCCAAAATTAAAATACTTAGGGATAAACCTAACCAAAGAGGTAAAACATCTCTATGAGGAAAACTATAAAAAGTTGAAAAAAGAAATTGATGAAGACCTTAGAAGATGGAAAGATCTTCCATGCAATCCCATGTATTGATCTTCCTTTGAGTTGATTGTGCTTTTGGGGGCTTGTTGAAAAAGTTTTTACCTGTGCCTATGTGTTGAAGTGTTGGGCCTATGCCCTCTTCAAGTAGCTGCAAGGTCTCTGGCCTGACTTCCAAGTTCTTTGATCCATCTTGAGTTGACTCTTGTTCAGGGTGAGAAGGTGGGGTTTATTTCCATTTTCCTGCATATGGTTAACCAGTTTTGCCAACACTATTTGTTAAAGAGGCTATCTTTTTTTCCATACACTGGAAATATACACTATTTTTGGCTCCTTTGTCAAAAATCAATTGACTGTAAGCCTATGGGTCTGTTTCTGAATCTTCTATTCTCCTCCATTGTTTTATGTGCCAATACCATGCTGTTTTTATTACTGTGGTTTTGTAGTAGAGTTTGAAGTCAGGTATTGTGATACCTCCTGCATGGTTCTTGTTGCTAAGAACTTCTTTGGCTATCCTGGGCTTTTTGTTGTTCCAAATGAATTTAAGGACTGCTTTTTCTATGTGACCTTGGTAATTTAACGGGTATTGCATTGAATCTGTAGATCACTTTTGGGAGGATGGCCATTCAACAAGACCCCAAAAGCACAATCAACTCAAAGGAAGATCAATACATGGGATTGCATTAAACTGAAGAGCTTCTGTGAGGTTCAAATATCTTAAAATATACAGTACAAACTTATATGAAATGGGGCAGGATCTGAACACAGGGCTCTCCCCAAACCAATTGGTGTTTTCGAGTGCACCAGATTGCTCCTGCCTGAAATTCTTTGTTCTAGAAAACTTGAAGGGTGGCTTTGAATTCATGGTCTTGAGTTGGCCAAGGGAAGGCTGGATCTAACAAACAGATTTAATCGAGGTGGCCTGCTGGGATTTTCCTGCTTGGTTCTAGTATAATATCATGCTTAAGTGGCCTTTCTGACTCCTAGATCTCTTAGCAAACATGGTCAACAGTTAGGGTTGATCATCTGGAAACTGAGTTTAAACATGATACAAGTATCATAGTGCAAATAAATAAATTTTAGAGATAAGTGACAAAGAATATAGGAAAGATGAAGGAGCCAGACAAAAATCTGTTAATTCAGCAAGTTTTGTTAGATGAGAAACAGCAGTATTAAAGACATAGACCTTGATTCTACAGCAAAGGCTGTTTGTGTGGAAGGTAACTGCAACCAGATGAACTGGACTCGAAGCCGTGGAGGAATTGGGTAGTCATGGGAAATGTGTTGACACCAATTTTCTAATCTTCATCATGTTCATTTTGTATGAATGTGTGAGCGATTTGTGTTCAGAGCTAACAAAACTTAAATTAATACAATTATATATCTATATATTATATTATGTCATGCCATGTAATATCATATCATATAATATCATCAAATTTTTATTATATACTATATAATACATGATATAATATAAACACTATTATGTCATAATATATAACATTATGATATATATATATTATTTGGGCACTATCATCTGCTAGGTGACACATAAGGAACTCACATGGCTGGAAAGACTTTGACCAAGAAGCATACTATGGTTGGTAATGAGCTCAACATGTTGGCCACAGGAGAGAATGTGGCCAAACACCTGCTGGCTATGCAACCTAGGCCAGGTTACATAAACTTTCTGAGTTTTAGTTTCTTTATCTGTAAAATGAGGATATGATTTGTTCTCATAATTTGTTTTTGGATTCAGTAGGGTGAACAACTTGTACATTCTTTTGTATACCAGTTTCCTGGCCTTCCTGTATGATCTTATTCTTTTATCCTCTGTAATAGAAACATATCAAACCATTTTTATAATATGAAGCAGGTTCAGTATCACTTAAATTTAAAAATATTGTCAGTGATTAAATATACTAATATATGTAAAAGTGTTTTGAAAATTATAAAGTGCTAAGTGACTCTAAGGTATCATTATTTTAATTATGTAATTATACACGATTAGATTCTATCTCCTGGCTCTGACTACTACCTCCTGTTGCTCTCTCAAATCTGCATTTCTAGAACAAATCCCTGGAGGGTCCTCCTCAGGGGTATACATCTCCATTTTGCATTTCCAAAAAACAGATTCATCATCGCCTTTCCAAATGTGTCTTCCTCTTCCCATTTCTCCTATTAGCACTTTGGACAGAGTAGTTCTCTGTCATTTTGGGAGGGGGAATCTGTCTGTGAATGCAGATCAGGGTGAACCGAGGAGGATACCTCAAGAATCAGAAAGTCATAATTTGCATCCCGGGGGACAGAGGGGCTAGAACAGAAATACCGATTTAAATCTTGGAGGAGTAAATATATTCTAGAACCTAATTACCATGATTCAAATCCCAGCCTTACCACCTATGAGCTGTGTGACCTCAGACTTTCCTGTGGCTCAGTTGCTTCACCTGTGAAATATAGATAGAAATAGCAGTACTTACTCTCCTGCTGTGGTTTTGATTACATGACCTAGTATAGTTAAAATACTTCAATACCATACTACCTATCATTATCTTTAGCCTGGTGCTCCCTTTACAGTTACACAGTTTTGGATGAAGTAGCTAAACTTGGAGCCTATTAGCTTGTCTGTGAAGAGGAGCAGCATGCTTGCCTACTAGAAAATGTGATGATTAAATAAGAAAGAAAATTTGCTATTTAGGACTTATAAGAATTCCCTGGATAGTCAGTATCAAGATGGTGGGTTGAGTCTTGTTGCCTAGAGAAGACAGAGAATACTCTTTCTCTTTTTTTTTTTTTTTTTTTTTTTTTTTTTTGGTGGTGGTGGTGGTACTGAGGATAGGACCCAGGGCCATTCTACCTCTGAACTATACTATACACTAAACGCCAAGCCCTATTTTATTTTTTATTTTGAAACAAGATCTTGCTAAGTTGCAGAGGGCCTCACTAAATTTCTAAAGCTTACCTTGAACCCCTCAGCCTCCCATGTACTGGGATTCCAAGTGTGTTCCATCATGCCTGGCTCCCCCTTCTTGATTATTCTTTCTGTGTCCAGAGTGGTCATCTTACCTGAGTTTGGTCAGCTACTTCTGAACTTGAATGTCCACCCTTTATCTCACCTAGAAGCCATGGAGCGAGTACCTGGGCAGCCCAGCTCAGCATGGACACTGAGCAAACACTTTTTCACTCACTCTCTGCCTGCTTCCATTTCTCCATCATTGTCGGGATGGGAATTAGACTTAATCAGGATTAGAATTAAGAAGATGGCTTTTACTTTGAGCAAAGTGAATTCTCTCCATGGTGGACTGGATTTCTACTATTCCTACTTGGAGACTTGAAGAAAGTGCTCACGACAACCAAACACACCTTCCTATTTGCTATGATTATATTTTAATTTGGGATCTCCTAAAAACTGATCTAGGTTAAGTTGGATATCCCTAGACTTGGTTATTATGCTGCATAGGAAGACTCTCCTCTCCTCCTGATTTCAAACCAATCATAAACACTGGAATTGTTCTTCTATTTGCATGTACGATATGGTCAATTGGGCTGGAAAGGAGGCAATTTTCTTCTTCAGTATTTGAGGTGCTCACATCCTGAAGCCAATATGTGGACAGACTTTCCTACAGACAGCAGCTGAGCCTCTGGTGTCTATTCCCTCAGTCACATGAGCTCAACATGCCTGTTGGTCTGTTGATCAGGGCTTTTTCCTCTCATCATTGGCCATTTTGTGTTTGTCATCGATAACTGTTGATACTCCCTCCGATGCCTCTCATGTTCCTGGTTCTAAATGGTGGTCTCTCCACATTCAGTTGCTTTTCTAACTATCACAAAATAATATTCACCTTCCAAAAATGACACTTCTGATCATTCACTCTGGTGGTTTTCCCAGTGTCCATTGGCAAGGACAGATTTGGCATGAAGCTAATGAGGCTTTAGGTTGAGGGTGACTCACTGGCAGAGATTCTGGCATTTTGTTTGCATGGTCATAAGTTCTTGTAAAATTAATAGTGGTAACATTTTCACCTCTATCAATAGAGACTTCCATGTTTCTCTGCTTTGATCTCCCTTGTTTGTATTCCCCCTTGTGTCAGGAGGTGATGGAGCACTGAGTGCATTGTAGAGTATTGTAACAGGAATTTTAGTTGCACGTACATTATTGTTTAATTTAGTGGCACATATTTTGTTTTGGCTCATAGTCACTTGTGCTGTTATGTTGTTTTCCTGAATTTTGTGATATTTTTGAGATCTGTCAGCTTTATAAATATAATATGTTGTTGATTTATTTAATTTAAAATAGTTATTTTTATACCTAATTTTGTATGAACATTTTTATGAAGGTAACCAAAATTATATGTTTCAAGCTCTAAAAAACAAGAAAGATTTTACTCTTGCTTATATTTCTAAAAAATATACTAATCTCCATTTTGGAAACTGAGACAGGAGGCTCACAGGTTTGAGGCCATCCTTAGCAATTTAGCAAGACCCTTTTTCAAAATAAAAAATGTATAAAAAACTGTTGGGAATGTAGCTCAGAAGTAGAATGCCCCTCAGTTCAATCCCCAGTACTAAAAAAATTAATAATACATTTATATTTATTTGTCTGGAATTTATATATAATTACATATTATATAATTATATGTAATTAATTATATATATCATATATGTGTTATCTATGTTATATATATGTGTGTATGTGTATATAAATATATATATATTTATAATTTAAATCCCTCCTTTCTGGGCTGATAATATTTATTTTTCAAATTTCCCCAACTTTAAACACCGTCAACATGGAACTTCTGTTCCTGTTATTTACCCTCTTTCCCCTCAACACATCATACATGTTCTGAGTTCAAATCCTTGTGTGTCTCTAAATTCTACCCATTCTTCTGAGCCCTCGCCACACTACGTGTCAAGGATAATGCAACAAGGTTACAGTTATAGACTATTTTCCTATGACAGGATGGTCCTACATTGTCTTTAGTTCTTACAGTTATCAAGAGAGGAGCCATCATTATGGTTATTCTGAATATGAAGAAGGATCTGTGTCAAGAGTTGTCTTCCAGCCCCAAATCAAACAGCAAACTGCTTGTGCTATTACTTAATTGTTTTGGTAGACACATCTCTTACTTCCTTCTTTTTCCACCTCAACTGGAGTATATTAACCTGGAACAAGGAGATGAGATCTTATGCTCCCATGCATCGTCTGTAAACTGAAGAATCTACTAAGTTAGTGCTTATTAAATCAAGATATTAAAAATTTCACAATTAGAAAACAAGTTAAAAATAAAATAAAAGCAGTTTAGATACAGAACACATTTCCAGTTCATAGGAGTTAGGAAACTAAGAGAATAGGAACCTCTGTCCTAATATTTCCATACCAGACAGAAGAAAGATGTTAAATAATGCATATTAGAAACATTTGAATTGACAATGTCAAGAAATACTGTCTAAAGACATTACTCACAGAGAAAAGCAATTCACATGTGTCTTGATTCTGACAGTTCAATGTAGGTGATAGGACCGAGAAGGAACTCATAGTTTTTAGACTATAGGTAAAACTTATATAGAGATTTTAATATCAATTTTTATCATTCAACCTCAAAAATGCACATTTTTCAAAACCAATATAAATACAATGATGATGAAAATTAGCAAATATGTTTCAGATCAGAGAGATTACAATGTCAATGCAGTGTTCCTTTTTTGTCTCTCTTTTGATATCTAAGTCCATTTGTGTTTTTCATAGAACAGTGAGAGTGGGATTTATAAGCTTCACATTCTCATTATTTTCTCTTCTCTCCCTTCCTGTTATGGTTTGAATCTATAATATTCCCCAAAGAGGAGCTTTTGGGAAAGTAATTCGATCATGAGGACTATGACCTCGCCTTTAGGTTAATCCATTGGTAGCTGTGTAGACAACTACCGGGAGGTGGGACATGATTGGAGGAAGCAGGTCACTGAGCGTGAGCCCTAGAAGGGTTTAGCTCTCTCTGGCCCTGCCTGTCTCTCTGCTTCCTGGCTGCCATGTGCTGAGTAGCATTACTCCACCACTCCCTTCTGCCATGATGTTCAGCCTCAGCTCAGGCTCGAAGAAATGGAGCCAGCTGACCATGGACTAAAGCCTCTGAAACTATGAGCAAAAATAAATCAGTTGTTCTCGTCAGGTATTTTGATCACTACGACACACAGCTGATGCCCCTGCCCCTAGCATTAGTGTACTAAACTGGACAGACTGTTTTGTTCTCAGACACAAGTTAGAGGTGTCTGCCTCTGCAGAGCATGCTGGGAAAAATCCTGGATAAATAATAATAATGATGATTGTTAACATGTGTCCAGTGCTTTCTATATGCCAGGTAAATGTTCCGAGATTTTTTGAACAACGACTTGCTTACTCTTCACTGACTGCTGGAATAGGAATCGTGCGGGAGGACTACTTTCTCCATCTTATAGAAGAGATCTCTGAGGCCAGGGGACATGTAAGGACAAGCCAAGGTCACCTGGCTATGGGTGGCATACTGGAATTGAAAACCAGATCACTTGGCTCCAGAAACCACCATATGCTCAAACTGAAGTATCTATTTAGAGACAGTCTTTGAACTTAAGTCTTTTCTTTTTATTCCAAAACTAGTTTTCTTAGTTACACTGTTTCAATACCCTTTCCAATTATCTTACAAAAGGCTATTAAGCCTGGCTGGAACTCCTGAATTGCAGGGGATGACAGGGGAGGAGAGCTGGCTGCTTTGGGAGAAGGCTCATTCTATTTTTGGACAGCTCTGTTAGAAAAACTCTTCTTTATATGGAGCTAAAACCAGTCTCCCCATTACCTGTGTGAAGGGAGTGGGTTGACAGAGAATGTCACTAGATGGGCTCTAGGTAGAAAAAGGCCAGGTTGCAGTGCCTGAGACCACCCCAGCCTCTGAGGCTGCTGTGGAGACTGAGTCCTGGCAAGTGACCCGCTATTAAGACACACCTGCTGAAGGATGGATGTTGAAATGTTCCCCAAGTGTTAAAGGTTTTGTGCCCAGTGAGGCACTACTGGGAAGTGGCCGAATCTTCAAGAGGTGAGGCCTAGTGGAAGTCTTAGGTCATTTATGGTGTGAACTTGAAGGGGACAGTGGGCCCCAAGGTCACATGGCTGTAGGTGGCACACTGGAATTGAAAACAAGACAACTCAGCTCCAGAAACTACCATATGCTCAAAATAAGGCATCACGCTCTCATTTACTTCCTGGACTTGAGGTGAACAATTTTGCCCTACTACTTGCTCCCATCACGATAGGCTGCCACAGGTCCAGAGAAACTGATCACGGACTGGAACCTCCGAAGCGGTGAGCCAAAAGAAACCCTTTCTCTTTACAAGTTCATTTCCTCAGGTACTTTGTCATAGTGATTGATACCCGACTAACACACCTTCCCTTGCTGCACACGGATAGTAGATAATCCAACTCCACGGTGAAAATTTACACTTATTCATACTGCATTGAACATTGTTGGTTTATTTTTTTTATCATTCCAATGTACATGCTTTTGTCTCCCAACTCTGAATTTTAGTATATTAGCTACTTTTTTCAGTTTCCCACATTCATCAATACTATATGTTTTTTTTCTGGTATTGGGGATAGAACCTAGGGACATTCTACCTCTGAGCTGTGCCCCTAGCCCTTTTCATTTTTTTTCATTTTGAAACAGGATCTTGCTAAGTTGCTGAGGCTGGCCTCAAACCTGGGATCCTCCTTCCTCATCCTCCAAAGTACTGGGACTATAGGCAAGCACCAACAAGACCAGCTTTGTCAATACCATTTTTATTAGAGCTATTAATAATCTCCCAAGAAAGATCTTATTGGTTGGTACTTTAAAAATAGACTTGAAATTGCCAGTTGCCACCTTGCTATGGTATTTTTGCCTGGTGACATATTTCTTGTCATTCTCTTCTCTTTTTCTCATCAGAATCTATCTTGGCTATTTCAGCAGCCAAGTGACCACTGGGTGAGAAAGAGTAAAAATCATAAACCTTGGACTGCAGTAACCAGGAAGGATGTTTAGTGGTGTTATACAGGAAATAAAATGGTACTTACGTTTTTGCTTAATAGAGAATCAATATTTAGCTATGACCTACTTGGAAAGTTCCTCTTTACATGCCAAAAGGGAGAAAAATGCTACAGGTCTTAAAAGCTTCCCCTCCCCCACTGCCACTGCTTTGAGAAGAATAAAAAGCTAACTGGGAGGAACACAGAGTAAATACATGAGGCCAAGACAGAACAGAAGCACTGACCCAGGAAAGCAGAGAGAGGACCTTTCCCAGTCCATTAGTAACCCACAGCCCACAGTAGAATAAGAGTCTTTCCTTAGAATTACCCAGCACTTTATTTCTTAAAATCCAAACTTTCAGTGGTTCTAGATAGAGAGAGGAAATTTTCTCCACAATTATAATAAAGATCATCATATCAGGAAGCAATCTTCCTAGGCCCCTGGGAAGGGCTCAGAGAGGGATATAGCACACAAAAGAAATTAACACATTTTGTTTAGAGGAATTGAGGTACTCTTGGCTAAACCCAATCAAACCATTCCCATTATCATTTCCAATGACCAAATATTTCACCAGATATTAGTTAAGAGAGAATGAAATTTAATGCTGAGTACCATTTATACTTTTTTATTTTTTATTTTTACATTTATTTATTTATTTATTTATTTATTTATTTATTTATTTATTTTTATGTGTGCTACTGGGGATTGAATCCAGAGATATTACACCTCTGAGTAACACCCCAACCCTATCTTATTATTATTTTTTTTTATTTTGAAACATGGTCTCACCAAGTTGCTGAAACTGTCCTCAAATCTGTGTGATCTTCTTGTCTCAGCCTCCCATGTACTGGGATTACAGGCATGCACCATGCCTAGCTTCACTTAGACCTTTTAGTATACTATATAGTTATTTTCACACCACTTCTTTAATAACTGAATGTAATTTTCCTTTTGAAATAGTTCATCTTTTTTCCTCATAAATGACTCTGTTATTAAAATTTAATAAGAAGTCTCCCTGTGTCATGTCAGAGAGATATTGGTCTAAGCCTAATCAAATGAAATTTAATACTTGCATTTATATCTCTAGGGCCTAAAATGGGTAGACCAGAGAAGCAGTCCCTTTCACAATGTTCAGAACAGCTTATTACCACCAGATGAATTCCACATTACATTTCTACCCTTGCACAGGTATGTGTCCATGAAAAGCCAACTGAAAGCTTGGATTTTAAGAAATAAAGTGCAATAACAGTTTGATTTATTTCTTCAGACATCTGATGCTTTTGAGCAAGATGTCCATTCTGATGCTCTATCCCATAACCAAATTTCATCCTAACAAGTCCCAGGAATTCTAGTAGATAAATCGTCAATAGTCAAAACAAGAATAGTTATAATTTGGTATGCGCTGTGGTTGAATATAGATTGTCCCCTGAAGCGGAACTTATGTTTTAATGATCAGAGTTGATGTATTTAAGTCATGATTGCAATCTCATCAGTCAATGAATCCATTGTAATGGATTTACTAGGTGGTAACCTTGGCTGAAGAAGGTAAGTCCCTGGTGTGTGGCCTTAGGGAAGGTGCTTTTGTCTTTGAATCCCTTTGCTTGTTGGCTCTCTTACTTCTGGCTTTCCTGATATAAGAGCAGAACCCTTGCTCTCTTGCTCTCTTCCTGCCACCATGCTCTGAGCTCCGCAGACTGAGTCTTAACATGGACTGAACCTTGGAATCTCCAAAAGCTATAAGCAAATAAGTCCCCCTTCCTCTAAATTGTGTGTGGTCAGTGTTATTGGGTCACAATAGAGAAAATGCTGACCGAGACAGAATGCATCCCCATTTACAAAAACGACTTTGATTTACTCCTTTAAGAATTCTCATGGTAATTCTTTAATGGAGGTTTAATTTTCCCAGTTTTATGTTTTAAGACACTAGAGTTCAAAAACCTCAAACTATTTTCTCTGAAGTCAAATCACTGAGATGTGGAGCTTGTGTCTGCTGTCCATGCTGCAGCCATTTCTACACTTGGCACAAGGCTTACATTTGACTACCAGTTCCTTTCTAAGTTTCTTTTCCCCAGTGCTCCTTCAGCACTGTGGTTCTGTTTCTATGCTCTCCTTCTGATGGACTGCCATTTGCTCACCACCTGACCTTCACTGAGCACTCTTACAGCACTGCATTTCTCAGAGTCAGGGACACCCTAGACTTTTCTGGGACCAAGGAAAATGCTCACATGTAAGGCCCACATATGATTTGTCTAAATACTTAATTTACGGACCAAGTTAACAAATTACTAAACAAAACATGTTCAAACCTCCTACCTTGATAAATACACCTTTACAAAGAATAAGAAGCCAGGTGTGGTGGTACATGCCTGTAATTCTAGTACTCGGGAGGCTAAGACAGGAGGATTACAGGTTCAAGGCCAGCTTTGGCTATTTAATGAGATCTTGTTTCAAAATAAAAAGGGCCATGTGTGCATCTCAGAGATAGCATTACTGAGCTCAGCCTCCAGTATTAGAAAAACAAACAAACAAACAAACAAACAAATAGAATAAGAAGTCCAACTGGGTAGGATGGCACATGCCTATAGTTCTAGTACTTGGGAGGCTGAGACAAGAGTATCACAGGCTCAAGGCCAGCATGAAGTAACTTAGCAAGACCCTGTTTTAAAATAAAAAATAATAGAATAGTGCTGGAGTTGTAGCTCAGAGGTAAAGGACCCCAAAATTCAATTCCCAGACACACACACACACACACACACACAGAATAGGAAGGCCATGTTTGAGTTCAATATTAGTAAATCCCTCATTCAGAACAAGGCAGTGCCAGAGGAGACGGTTCTCAGTGTCAGTAAGCTTTCTCTCTCCACCTCCAGGCCTGTTCTATGATGCAAAGTGTTTTCCACACTCAGCAACACTAAGCCTACAAGTATACACATTGGTAGTTCTCTTCGCTCCAAGGAAAGCACAGAGATAGAGAAAGAGTCTTCAGGGACTCAGGAAAGGTCTTGAGACCACGGGTAACGAACGCTGGGATCTGGGCACCTGTGCTGTGGTCTGAAACAAGAAGGTGCTGTATCTGGGGACAAATTCCATTAGCCCCAGGGATGCCTCATTTCATGGCAAAGGCCATACCAAAGTTCCTCCAGAATGGGGTCTTAAATGGGTCTAAAGGTAATTGTGGCTGAAATTTCTCCAAATCTTGGCTTCTTTCCCGGAGGTCCATTGAAATGATGAGGGACCTCCGGTCCAAATGCCAGACAAGCTACACTGCAGTTAGTCAAGCTGGTTTTTATCAGTCAGTTCTCTCTACCCCTTTAGAATTGTTTCTTTCCAAGTATCTAGTGCTTTCCTGCAAACCAAGGATATCCATTAGCAGAGTATAAAATGTGAAACATCCATTCTCTAAAATATGACCCTTTTCCCAATGTGCCTTATGTATTTATTTTTAAAAGTCTACATTTAAACCAAAGGAATGCATTTTTCAATCACGGAATTTCTTCAATGTTGGAAATATATTTGAAGGACGGGAATTTTCTTGCTACAAATCTGGATTAGTTCCCCACGGTAGACATAACAGATGGCCACAAACTTAGTAATTTAGAACAACAAAAATGTATTCACTGAAGAGGTGTGGAGGATGGAAATCTGAAGTTACGGTGTAGGCAGAGCCATGCTTCCTCTGAAGGTTTTAGACAAAATCCTTCCCTGCCTCTTCCAGCTTCCAGTGGCTCCAGATATTTCTTGATTCATGGCAACATCACCCCAACCTCTCCCTCCATATCCACATGGTCTTTTCCTTTCTCAAATCTTCCTCTCTTTTGTAAGGACATCTGTCATTGGATTAGGGCCCACTTGGATAATCTAGGATGATTTCAACTCAGAATCTTTAGCTTAATTACACATGCAGGGAACTTTTTGTTCAAATAAACTCACATTCACAGGTCCTAGGTAGCTGTATCTTTTTTGGGGGGGACACCACGTGGCTCACATGAATATTAAATTCTACTATTTGGGAACATTTTTGTGCACCTACAAACTGAAGGCCAACCTGGTGCAGGAGAAAGAAGAGAATTGTGAGCATTGGAGTCCCCATTGTGACCTCCTCCCTACGACAAGTTGATAAATGTTAACCTGGCATTGCATGTTAACCATTCTCACAGGAGATGAGCTTCAACTGTGGTGGAGAGATGAGGAAGAGAACATCCACATTTAAGAGGATGCAGAGAAGGCTATGGAAAGTTTTAGCAAAACTGAAGCACAGTGGAGAATAAATCATTTCTCATTACTTTTGAAGACACTTCATTTTATCACAAATTCCTGGAGCTTAAATGAGCTTAAGGCCCAAAACTTAAATTCTATTTATTTTTCCCCTAGGCAGGTGAATGAAAAAACTATTTAATTATTGACTGCCTATTCTCTTCTGAGCTTTTAAATTATATTACTTTATTTTATCTTCATACTAGCAGTATAAATAAGAATTTAATATTTATATGCACTATGCAAATGTGGAAAATGAGATCCTGAGACTTTACATAACTTGTCAATAACCCACAGTGAGGGATCCCACTTGCTGAGACACTCAAGCACATGCTCTTTCTAGGACTCCACTGCCCAGTAATTAGTCTAAGGCAGCCCTAGCTCTCCACATTGACTGCCTTGACATTACTGATTTCCCTTCTCTCGAAACAACTCTGAAGCATCCTTTACCAAACAGCAAGAGAAGCTTGAGGCTGAGCAACAGATTTTCTTTCTGCTTAGGCTATACTGCCATCCAGTGGGAAAATAATTGATGGCAGAAGATACCATTTCTGCTTTCTTCATGTTTGGATGTTAGTAATGAATTGGTATTTAAAATGTGTTCTTAGCCGGGCATGGTGGTGCACCCTTGTAATCCCAGCATTTAGGGAGGCTGAGACTGGAGGATCCGGGTTCTCGGCCAGCCTCAGCTACCTAATGAGGCCCTTAGGGCCTTTAAATATATGCTTAGGAGTGAAGGGCCAGAACTGTCATACTTACAGGAGGATGAGGTCTGGAGGGAGGTGGTTGATCTGGCGCCATGGATCACTTTGGGAGGACCCCACAGCTGGTGTCCCTGTTTAAGCCTACCTGTTCCCTGGGAAGAACGTGAGTATCTTCGCCCTGCAGCTAAGCGGTCTACAGGGGAAGGTAGACCCATATAGAAAACGGGTAACTCAATGGGAAAAGATAAAAAGCCAGCCCTTAAGGCCTTTAAATATATGCTTAGGAATGAAGGGCTAGAACTGTCAGACTTACAGGAGGATGAGGTCTGGAGGGAGGTGGTCCATCTGGCACCATGGATCACTTCGGGAGACCTTTATTCTTTTGATACCTGGGATCAGATACAATGCCTTGCTTGCC
>PVLC010035993.1:0-16193 GCA_004027655.1 Graphiurus murinus
AAAAAAAAAAAAAAAAAAAAAAAAAGATACCTCAGATTATAACCATTGCTATGAGTGAAATTTTACTTACTAGGGCTGTGTACATGGTGGGACGTTCTCATATGAAATAACTAGTCCTTCTAGATATTAAGAAGCTTGATATATTTAAGAGAAGTAGTAATAAAACTTTATAAATAGCTTTAAAAAAATGGTAACAAGAGATCATGCACTGGCCATGGTGGTACACATCTATAATCCCAATACTTGGGAGGTTGAGATAGGAGGATCACAGGTTCAAGGCCAACTTCAGCAACTTAGCAAGACCTTGTTTCAAGAAAAATAACAAAAGCAGAGGGATGGTGGTGTAACTTAAAGATATAATATCCCTGAGTTCAATCCCCAGTACCAAAAAAAAAGAGAGAGAGAGAGAGAGAGAGAGAGGAGAGAGAAGAGATCATGCCCCCCCCACCACACACACACACAAGTCCTAGGCAGGAACCAGATAGGACAGAGGGTGGCAAGGGTCTTGTCTTCAGGGTGAGAAACAGTCACAGCCCCCGGCCTCATGCCTGGCCATGGGCTCCACCCCTAGGTTTCTTTGGGCCTGGACATGAGCACAGGAACTGCCCAGTGGGAATGAAGCCCAGCCAATGATGGTCTTGGGACAGTATCTGCAGGGGGTCCTGGGGCCCTGGAGGCTGGGTGGGGGGGAGCAGGTCCCAGGGCTTGGTGCGGTGAAGCGCCTCTCCAGTGAGCTCGCTCAAGGAGGAATGCACCAGCCTGCGAGAGGAGTGAGCTCTCTGTCCTGGGAAGCATGTGAGTGGGGGCAGACAGGCCCTGTCAGGGAGGCTGCGGGGCCTCCTTCTCTTGGGAGCGAGGTTCGAGAGCTGAGTCTGATGATAGTAAGGCCTTTCTGGCCTGAGGGTCCAGGAGGCAGAGTCCTGTCCTGGCCCCCAGGCTCTGGTCCAGTGGTAAGGCTGCCTGTACCAGGAGGACTTGGGCTCCCACCACACCCCGACTTGGCCTCAGTGTCCCTCCGTGAAATGGGCAGGATCCTAACTCATAATGAACACTCAGGCAGGGCTGGTGGTCTGTCCCCCTGAGATCACACTCAGGACACCCAGCCAGGCTCAGTGATGCTACTGATGAGTCTTCATCACCATCAGTCAAGACAAAGATTTTTTTTTTTTTTAATTGAACCAGGCAGCACCAAGGACAGAGCTCTGCAGCTCATCTTTATGAATTGAATTCACCCATCCAACATTTCCGGCTGCTTCTTGGGAGCTGGGGGCCCATGCTGGCCTCTGGGGCCCTAAAGGTGGAATGGACAAAGTTAGAGGAGGGAGGAAGTCTGTCTGACATTGGCCCTTGGGCTGGCTGCTCTGCCCTGACTCCTAAGCTCTGTTTCTCTTCCTGTCTCAGGCCGCTGTGTCCCTGAAAGGCAGACAGCTGTGGTGGGTTTACTGTGTGCTTTGGCAAGTTCCTAGTCTCCCTGGCTTTGGTTTTCCTGTAGAAAAAGTCACCTCTCTTCCCGAACACAGATTTTATCATTATTCAGATCTGTGTTTCATCCAGGCTCACCGCTGACTCATCCTGTCGCCCGGAGCAAGTCACTAGCCTACTGTAAGCCTGTTTCCTCACCTGTGAAATGTGAGCAATGGAGCCCACTGCACAGGCAGTTGTGAGAGCAAATGAGGTCCCAGAGCAGAGAGTAGCTTAGAATGAGGCTCAGAGAGGTGAGGCAACCTTCCCAGGTCACACAGCACGTTGAATGGTGTGAATCTTGGATGGAACCCAGGTTCCCACCTTTTCATTTTTTTCCCACCCATGAGCTACTGAGATGACACAGTGCTTGCTCTGAGAACCTCATGGAAAATGAGCTGGTTGGGGGCGGGGGGTGGGGGGCGAGGGAGACGTCTTCCCTGGCTGCCCCTGTGGGAATCAATCTCCTCTGTTCTTGCCTGCCCTCTGCTGGCAGCCTTCAGATATGCGGCCCATTCCAGAGCTGTGAGCAGGAGGCTGTGGAGAGAAGAGGGAGAGGCACCAGGTGTAGCTGTACAGGACATCTGAGTGTGTGTGTGTGTGTTCTGGGGATTGAATCCAAGGGCATTATACCTCTGAGCTATACCCTCAGCATCATTTTATTTTTTAATTTGAAACAGGATCTCACTAAGTTGCTGAGGCTGGCCTCAAACCTGCAATAGTCCTATCACAGCTTCCCAAGTACTAGGATTACAAGCATGCACCAGACCTAAGACATCAGTTTTGTTTTGTTTTTCTTGGTACTGAGGATTGGACCCAGAGGCATTCTACTTCCAAGCTGCACCCCAAGCCTGCTTTTATTTTTTATTTGGAAACAGAGTCTTACTAGGTTGCTGAGAGCCTCACTAAGTTGCTGAGGCTGGCTTTGAACCTCTGATTCTCCTGTCTCAGCCTCCCAAGTACTGGGATTATAAGTGTGTGCCACCATGCCTGGCTCTAGAACACCTGATTTTAAGTGATAGAATCCTAGATCAAATGGACTGAGGCAAAAGGGAAATTTATCAGCTCATACCACCAAAAAGCACAGTGGATGGTTGAGCTTCCAGCATAACTGGAACCAGGTACTCTGTGGTTCTCAGGAACCTGTGTGCTCTCGTCGCTCCACTCTGCCTCCCATTGGCTTTAGTTTAGGAGGGTTCCTCCCTAGCAGTGGCGTCTCCAGAGCTCAAGACTGTGGCTGGCATACAGATCGACTGGCTCCAGCAGCTCCAGCCTCACTTCCTACCAGCTTTGTGAATTTGCAGAAAACCTGTTTCCTCTCTAACCTCTAGCAAAAGCCCCAGAATTGACTCCCAAGCACCAGAGAAGGAGGCCCACCCATTCCTGAGGAGTCCAGGTCCTCCAGACTCCGAGAGATAGGAAGGGGTCACCAAAGTAAAACAGAGCGGGGACTGGGAGCTGGGCGGGAAGATACCACACAGGAGCAGAACAATGACTGGCCACGGGCGGCCACGTGCTAGACCTGGGCACATGTCCCATCGGAGCCTGGTTATCTGGGAAGACGGGCGGGTCCCCAAGGTTGCAGCCAACTGTGCTCCTCGCAGCCAAACAGAAGCTCCTTCTCAGAAAGTTCAAGTGACAAAGGAATGGGAAGGCCCAGGTCCAGGCAAGGAACACAGCCTCCCACGCTGGCCCGGGTCAGGGTTTACCGGAAGACCAAGCACCGGGTGAGGGTGTTGCCACCCCAGGGGGCCTGGAGAGCCGGGCTCAGAGCCCACTCGCTTCCACTCCTGCTGTCTGGCCTCTTTGCTAATCTCCTGCAGCTCCTCAACCCCAGGGCGCCGTGGTCCCTGGCCCTCCTCCTCCCAGAAAGCAGCTCTTCGCACTTGGCCACACCTTGGGGGCCTCATCTGTACAGCAGAGACAGTAGTGGTAGAGAGGGGATGAAAAGCCAGGCGTGGTGCACCATACCTGTAATTCCAGTACTTGGGAAACTAAGATAGGAGGATTGCCGGTTTGAGGCCAGCCTCAGCAATTTAAAGACCCTCAGCAACTTAGTGAGACCCTGTTTAAAAATAAAATATAAAAAGGACTGGGGGTGTAGCTTGGTGTAGAGCACTCCTGGGTTCTATCCCCAGGAGGAAGGAAGGAAGGAAGAAAGAAAGGAAGGAAGGCAGGCAGACATTATTTTTTTTTTTTTCAGTAGTGGGGATTGAACCCTAGGGCGTTCTACCTCTGAGCTACACCCCCAGCCCTATTTTTTATTTTGAAACAGGATCTCACTAAGTTGCAAAGGGCCTCACTAAGTATCTGAGGCTGGCTATGAACCTGTGATCCTCCTGGCTCAGCCTCCCAAGTATTGAGATTACAAGCATGTGCCACCATGCCAGGCTAAGACAGGCATTTTCTATGGTGCTTGGAGCATTGCCTGTGCTCAGTAAAGCCAAATGTCCAGGAGGAGGTGGGACCCTGGGAGCACGATGGGCAGCTAGCGCCCAGTGCATGCTAGGGACTCAAGAAATACAAGTTCCCTCTTTACTTAGAAACCAAAGGCAGCAGCCCCAGCCCCCAAGTCCCCAGAGGGCCCACTTCCCCTTCCTTGAATCCAAAATGATGGTTTCAATTCCAGTTTTGAGTCCTGCCGAGCAGGGGTGAGGAGGGGAAGTGGAAAAGGAGAAAAGAAAGCAGGTCCCTGCCGTCCCTGTGTCCTCTTGCCAGGTTTGCCTGCTGCCCTGACCAGCCCGGTACCACAGGTGGGACCAGAACTCTCCAGGTAAGGACTCTGCCCCTGCCCACTGTCCTCCAGGTCCCAGGGAGACGCTGGCATCAGGAACTTGGTAAAAGGAGAGTCCCTGGGCCTGGCACCAGGAATCTGGCCTCAGACTAGCCTGAGGTGGGCTTTGCAGGCACCCTTGCCCAGGCCTGATGCCACCCAAGGTCAGGGCTGAGTCGACACCTGGAGTACAGAGGGCACAATGACCGGGTAAGGTCAGTGCCATACCTAGCCCTGCTGACCCAGGCTCACAGAGGGTGAGTTTCTGGCCCTGGGTCACTCAGCAAGCTGGTGGCGGATCCCAGCCAGTCTGACTCCTCGGGGGAAGGAAGCTGGGTCTCGGCCCTTGTCATCCTGTGCCCTTGCTGATAAACTCATGGGCCAGGGGCCCAGCAAGGGGATTCCAGGGTTGGGTTTCCCAGCAGGCCAGCAGGCCAAGGTTGGGAAGCCTCTTCCCAGGTCCCACCATGTCTGGCTGCCTTCTGCCTTGACCAGCTTGCAGACAGTGACTCAGGCTTCCAGTCCTGCCTCTGGCCTACAGTCTCCCCCATCCCCTCCGGATGCCAAGGCCTCGGGGGCAGGCCGGCGGTGGGGTCATCTGAAGGGTATCCAGAGACCACTGGAGCCCAAAGAGCTTCAGCCTTGCTGGTTCTTCCTCAGGACTAAACTCAATTGCTTCTGCTGCAGAGCTGAGCTCAGGGTTGTCACGTGAACTGGGGAAAGGAAACCAGGTAGAGGTTGTCCCCACCATGGGGCCAGGGGCTTCAGTGGTTTTGCGGATGGTGTACCCAGAGTGGAGATAGGATACTCCAGGAGACTGTACCTCAGAGGGACAGAGTTCAGTACTGGCCCTGTCACCATGCTGATGTCACGAGTCTCATGAACCTCACTGACTTGGGGGATCTGAGAATGTGAGAACAGGACTTGAGCTTGCTGGGAAGCGTTAAGTCAGAGAAAAGACAGAGGAGCGAGTCCCAGGAACTGAGTTGGGAACCCAGTTGTGGGGTTGCTCTGTGCCAGCCCCAGAGGGGAGGCCCCTGCTGTGTGCAGATGGGCACTTCGGCCCCAGGCTGGCTGGTGGGAAGGTGGAGGAGGCTAATCCTGTGCTGTCTGCTGGCGCCATCTCATGGCCAAAGGCCCTCAGTGCAGGGAAGATACCCATAGCCTGAAGAAAGACCCCAAATACTCAAATGTCCCACACAACCTCTGTCCTGGCTGACATTTCCAGGCGTCCCTCAGAGCTGTTCCCACTCCTGGGACAGACAGTGATCAGCCCTGATGGAGGTGGCCACTGGCTGCTGGGCAGGAGGCCAGGCCACCTTGCTCTCCTAGGCCACAGCACAGCTCAAAGCAGACAGGGAGGGGAGGCCTATAGTCTCCTGGCCCAGGTCTGCGGAAACAGCAGGAGTTCAGTGTGAACACAACCAACCAGGCATTTACCACGGTCCTGTCTGAGCTGCAGGCTCCCACTGGGTTCCTCGACTTCCGTGCCTGTAAAATGGTTTGCTCCTGGGTTCTAGGAGTGTCCCTGGCCCAGAGAGGGGAGGCTCATCGAGGAAGAAGGTGGACAGGGGTGAGGTAGGAACAGAACCTGAGTCCAGCTCCCAGGGCGGTGCTGTCCCTACACCACCCTGAGTTCCTCCACCCCTGGGGACAATGAGGAGCCACCGCTCCTCCTCTACTTGTTCTAGCACCTCCAAGGCCTGGCAGTGAGGAGGGGCTGGAGAGGGCTCGGCATAGGCAGGCAGGATCTTGCTCAGGTGAGTCCTTGGGGCACCCCTCCATCCTCAGCCCACACTCCTCCTGAGCTGGGGCCTGCCTGTAGAAGGGTCACTGGCTGCTAATGGGGACGGATGATATACAGTAAGTGCTCAATAAATGTGGAGAAAAGGAGAGAATAGCTGCATACGTGGGGAACTAAGTAGACTGCCACACAGAGGGTGGGGAGATGGGCCCGTGGGCGGATGAGCCAGCGAATGAATGAAGAAAGGATATAGGACTTGTGCAGAATCAATGGCTGGTACGGCCAAAGGAGGGACCAAGAACTCTAATGGTCCACCTGCTCATTTGACAGGTGAGAAGACTGAGAGAGTTCTGCCCAGAAGGAAAACTGCTTTCTCAGGGGCTGGCCTTTTACGGGCAGCTTCTGGTCCTCTCCTCTACCCCCTCACCCTGCTTTCCTCTGCTGGGGCCGGGGGTTCCAGGAAGGAGGCCTCTCTCCTCCCCCTTGCTCTTCCAGGTCCAGTTTCCGCCAGGCTGAGGTGTGGGGGGTGGCAGGAGGCGGTGGCCCTGCTGGGCTATTTCAGTCAGAGACAGGCCTGCCAGGAAGCAGAGGAAGCTGTCCACTCATTGACGGTGTCTCAGCCTGACCGAGGGCCGGAGCCCCGGGCTGGCTTCCCTTTGCCCAACACAGTCGGGACGACCTGCCACAGGACAGGAGGCTGCGTGTGAGTGTCACTGTGTCTCGGGGCCTTAGGCCAGTGCAGGGCAGGATGGGGGTGGTGGGACATAGGCAGCTGTGACCAGGCAGGCAGACTGGGCCCAGTGCTAAGAGGGGGCCCAAGGGTTCCACCCAGTTGGGGGATCTAGAAAGGAAAAAGTGCATGCCTGTGATCCCAGTACTTGGGAGACTCAGACAGGAGGATCGCAGGTTCAAGGCCAGTGTGCAGTAACATAGCAAGACTGTTTCAAAATAATCTATTCTGGGCATGGCGGCATACATCTATAATTCCAGTACTTGGGAGGCTGAGATAGGAAGATCAGAGGTTAAAGACCAGTCTCAGTAATTTAACAAGACCCTCAACAATTCAGTGAGACTCTGTTTCAAAATAAAAAAAAAAATAGGGCTAGGGGTGTAGCTCAGAGGTAAAATGCACCTGGATTCAGTCCCCAGAACACCACACACACACACACACACACACACACACACACACACACACACACAGAGAAGTAAACTGGGCATGGTCATGCATGCCTGTACTCCCAGTACCTGGAGGCTGAATCAGGAGGATCGCAGGTTCGAGGCTAGCATGTGGCAACTTAGCAAGACGCTGATTCAAAATAAAAAACAAAATAGGGTTGGTACAGTGTCCACTGTATTCCACTCTGTGTATTCAGCGGCAGTGACCAAATGCCTGGCAGGTGAGACAAGAGAATGAGCATGAATAAAAGAATGACAGGAACGAATGAATGTAGGATTGAACAAGTGAACTTCCTCTTGCCTCAGAGGGAGGGTTCACTCACCAGTACACACACACACACACACACACACACACACACACACACACACAAATAGAGAAGGAAAAAAAAAGGAAGAAGCAAGAGGGGTCAGGAACTTGGTGGACACGGAGGTTTTGACAAATGGAGACAGGCTGTATTGCACTTTGTGTGAAAGGAACAGCGAAGATGGGTAGACCAGAGGGGATGTCTGGATCACTGGCTGCCAACGGTCGCAGGGCCGTCTCCATGTCTTAGGAACTGTGTGGGAAGAGGGGAAGGGCAGGAAGGAAGGGAGAATGGGGTGTACTGGGCTCCTCCAGATGAGGCTGGAAGGTGGGGCAGGGACCTGGAACATCCTGAAAGGGACATGGGTGTTCCCCCAGAGCAGAGGATGCAGGGAAGAATGAGCCACCTCTCAGAAAGCCCCACCATAGGGAGCATAGCTGGAGCCCAGCTAGGGAGAGGCTGGGGTCTGAGCTGGCCCAGGACCTAGGGCCTAACAGCAGGTGGCAGATGTGTGAGCCAAGGTCAGCTGCTGTTCAGAGGTGGGGGCGAGGGAGCCCAGCAGTCCCCGTGGGCAGGGGGGCAAAAGCGGAGCCAGAGCCACAGCGAGGCCTGGCCCAGAAAGATTTGCCCAGAGAGCAGGGCGGCTCCCTTAGTCCCCTCATGCAGCCCCTGCCTCCTTCCAAGAGAGAGAGGAGGGGTCCTGGAGGATCAGTCTCACCAAGGAGCAGGAGAGGAAGGAGACAACTGGAGACTCCAGCTGCTGGTGACAGAGGGCTCTCTCTCGGGTGGAGTCCGAGGAAGAGAGGCTTCCCAAAGGAAGGTTTCGGGACACAGCATCCTTCTACCCATGCTGGTCTCCTCTCAGAACCTGCCATCTCACCTCACTCCTACCCGGGTGTACCTGCCTACACTCATGCAAATCCTCCTTGGCCACCGGGGTCTTGCTCAGAACTTCGTTCTGCACTGAAAGGTCCCTTCCGTCCTGTGGCCAGCACTGGTCTCCCTCAGACTAGCATGTCCAGCAACAGGTGTGGCTGTATCTCTCCTCTAGTGTCCACATACATGGTACAGTGTCCACTGCACTAAGCCCTATGTATTCAGCAGGCAGTGACCAAATGCCTGGCAGGTGAAGACGAGAGAATGAGCATGAATAAAAGAATGGCTGGAATGAGCCAGGCGTGGTGGTGCACGCTTGTAATCCCAGTACTTGGGAGGCTGAGACCTGAGGATCCGAGTTCACAGCCAGCCTCAGCTACTTAGTGAGGCCCTCCGAAACTTAGTGAGACCCTGTTTCAAAGTAAAGAATAAAAAATAGGACTGGGGAGCCGGGCATGGTGGTGCACACTTGTAATCCCAGTATTTGGGAGGCTGAGACCAGAGGATCCGGGTTCGCGGCCAGCCTCAGCTACCTAGTGAAGCACTCCACAACTCAGTGAGACCCAGTTTCAAAATAAAGAATAAAAAATACGACTGGGGGTATAGCTTGACGGTAGAATGCCCCTGGGTTCAATCTCCAGTACAGAAAAAAATTTTATTTATTTGTCTGTTTGTTTGTTTGTTTGTTTGTTTTGCAGTACTGGGGATTGAACTCTGGGGCATTCTAATTCCGAGCTACAACCCAAACCTATTTTTCATTCTTTATCTTGAAATAGGGTCTCACTAAGTTGTGGAGGGCCTCACTAAGTAGCTGAGGCTGGCTGCTATGATCCTCTAGTTTCAGCATCCCAAGTACTGGGATTACAAGCGTACACTACCATGCCTGGCTTAAAATCAAATTCTAAACAGAACCAGTAGCACATGTTTGAATACCAGCTACTTGGGAGGTAGGAGGATGATAAGTTTGAGGTAAGCCTGAGCAACTTAGGGAGACACTGTACCAAAAATAAAATTAAAAAGCCCAGTGTGGTGATGCATGTTTGTAATCCTAGTACTTGGAAGGCTGAGACAGGAAGATCACAGGTTCGAGGCCAGTCTTGGAAATTTAGCAAGACCCTGTTTCAACACAGAAAATGTAATAGTGCTGGGGTGTAACTTGGAGGTAGAATATCTCCAAATTCAATCCCTGGTACCAAAAATAAATAAATAAATGCAATAAGATATCTGGGGATATAGCTTGGGGTAGAAAGCCCCTGAGTTTGATCACTGGTACAAAAAAACAAAAACAAAAACAAAAACAAAAAAAAACCAAAACTGTTGGAAAGAACTTTTTAGACCCTATAACCTTATTTAGCAGATATATTCACATTAAAAATTGCTAACATGCTAGGTGCAGTGGTGCATACCTATAATCCCAACTTGAGTTCAAGACCTATGTGCTGTAACTTAGCAAGACCTTGTTTCAAAATAAAAGATAAAAAGGACTGAGTTGTAGTTCAGTGGTAGAATGTTCCTGGGTTCAATCCCCAGTACCACGGCGGGGGGGGGGGGGGGGGGGGGGGGAGAGGAGGAAAAGAGAGAACAGCTAACATCTGACCCTGTACCAGGCACTGATCCTCACAACAATCTTATGAGGTAAGTGCCATATTACCCCATTTTACAGATGGGGATGTGCCCAAGGCCACCCAGCTCATGTGTTAGGGCTGAGATTTGAACCCAGTCACATGAGTCCATATACTCAGTCTCAACTCTCTGCTACCCTCTGTGTGGGTTTGCAGGACTTCATGTTTTTCTGGGCCTCAGTTTTTCCCATCTGTAAAATAAAGAGAGGGAAAAATTAGACTCACAATCTCAAAGGCTTTGCTTTACAGGCCCATTGGGACTTGAATTGTAAATTCTCTGTAGATATTAGCAATGCAGAAATGTCATTATCTAGGGAAGTATTTAAAGGCCCAGAAGTCAGGCTTGCCCCATCAGGGACCCATGAAGACATTTGTGCTGCTGGACCCCTAAACCCAGCCTGAGCCAATGTAAGGAGGGACAAGGATTAGGATGCGATGGCATGGTGTTTATTGAGCACCTACTGGATGTTAGACCCATGCCACATTTTACTGTTGAGGACACAGGCCCAGAGGCAAGTGACATGGGTGGTATCATGGCACAGTGTGGGAGCCTACATTCGAACCCAGGCCTGCCTGACTTCGAAGCTGCCCTCGAAATCTCCACACCCCATGCCATGGCCTACATTCAGTTGCCTCTTCAGAATCAGGTGGCTGGGTTCTGAGATGGAGCTGTCCTTGACCTCACTGGGTCTGGATTTCCAACTCTAAAGCTATAGGGTTTTGGTCTCCCTCGCTTGGCCACCAGGGGGCGCTGTGGGGCCTGTGCCTCTGCACCACCCACCTCGGTAACCTCAGGTCAAAAGGAAAGAGAACTTAGGGAACTCCTGGGTTACCTCCTTGGCCTGTTTTACAGATAACAAGGCTGTGGACCCAAAGAAGAGCCATGACTTTGGAAGGTGGAATTCAGACTGAGGAAGTTCGAGCCCTACTCAGCGAGCTCAGAGTACGTGGATCATTCACATGGGTTAACTAAAGTTACCAGGGCCCTCTCTGCCTGGCTGCCAGGCCTAGCTCTAAGACACAGAAAAGGAGGTCCTGGGTCTGTGGCAAATCGCCACAACCACAGTCACCACCCCAGAGAGCCCAGGGGAAGCTCTGCAGAGCATAATTGAGTGCTTCTAACCTCATGACGTCCATGAGAGGTGGGTGCAGTGAAACTGAGACTCAGAGAGGGTTGATCACTATCCCAAGATAAGGAGCAGGGTTGGGGTTCAAACCCAAGTCCACCAACAGAAAAAGGAGCAGGGTTTTGATCAGGGTTTTGGAGAATGAATAGAAGTTCACTAAGAAGAGCGGATGGAAAATGAACAGTATGGAAGGAAAGTGAATTGGATTTCTCCCGAGCTTGAGCTTTACTGTATCCCAAGTTTCCCTGAAATGAGAACTGTGTGGGGCCTCCATGGGGTGATGAGTATAAGAGATGACAAATATTTCAGATAGGGAGATGGAGGGCCAGGCCCGCTCAGCGAGCATGTCACTGACAGGTTGTATCTTGCTTCCTCAGCCTCTCTGGATGTAGGAAGCCCAACAGGGCAGACATGGAGTGGGACAATGGCACCGTCCAGGCCTCGGCCTTGCCACCCACCACCTGCGTGTACCAGGAGGACTTCAAGCGGCTGCTGCTGCCTCCTGTGTATTCGGTGGTGCTGGCAGCCGGCCTGCCGCTGAACCTCTGCGTCATCGCGCAGATTTGCACTTCCCGCCGGGCTCTGACCCGCACGGCCGTGTACACCCTGAACCTGGCCCTGGCCGACCTGCTGTACGCCTGCTCCCTGCCCCTGCTCATCTACAACTACGCCCAGCGCGACTACTGGCCCTTCGGAGACTTCGCTTGCCGCCTGGTACGCTTCCTCTTCTACGCCAACCTGCACGGCAGCATCCTCTTCCTCACCTGCATCAGCTTCCAGCGCTACCTGGGCATCTGCCACCCCTTGGCGCCCTGGCACAAGCGTGGGGGCCGCCGAGCTGCCTGGCTGGTGTGTGGCGCCGTGTGGCTGGCGGTGACCGCCCAGTGCCTGCCCACGGCGGTCTTTGCCGCCACGGGGATCCAGCGGAACCGCACCGTGTGCTACGACCTGAGCCCGCCGGCCCTGGCCGCCCGATACTTGCCCTATGGCATGGCGCTCACGGTCATCGGCTTTCTGCTGCCCTTCGCCGCCCTACTGGCCTGCTACTGTGGCCTGGCGCGTCGCCTGTGCCGCCAGGACGGCCCGGTGGGGCCCGTGGCCCAGGAGCGGCGTGGAAAGGCAGCCCGAATGGCTGTGGTGGTGGCGGCCGCCTTCGCCATCAGCTTCCTACCTTTCCACATCACCAAGACAATGTACCTGGCGGTGCGCTCCACGCCAGGCGTCCCCTGCCGGGTGCTGGAAGCCTTTGCCGCCGCCTACAAAGGCACGCGGCCCTTCGCCAGCGCCAACAGTGTGCTGGACCCCATCCTCTTCTACTTCACCCAGCAGAAGTTCCGCCGGCGGCCGCACGAGCTTCTACAGAAACTCACAGCCAAGTGGCAGAGGCAGGGGCCTGAGCCTGCGGGGCGGGACCCGAGGCCTGGGCAGCTGGGATGCCACTGTGGCCAGGGCATCCGAAGCCCTGCCAAACCCCAGACATGCAGAAAATTAAAATTCTGCTCAAGAGCCAGGTGTGGCCGTGTAAACCTGTAATCCCAGTAGTTAGGAGGCTGATACAGAAGGATTGCAGGGTTGAGGCCAGCCTCAGCAATTCAGTGAGGCCGTTTCAAAATAAAAAATAAAAAGGGCCAAGGGTATAGCTCAGAGACAGAACACTCCTGGGTTCCATCCCCAAGTTAAAAAAAAAAAAGCTGGACATGGTGGTGCACACTTGTAATCCCAGTACTTGGGAGGCTGAGACAAGAGGATCAAGGTTCACGACTAAGCCTACTTAGTGAGGCCTTTCACAACTTAGTGAGACCCTGTTTCAAAATAAAGAATAAAACATAGGACTAGGGGTGTAGCTCAGAGATAGAATGCCCCTAGGTCCAATCCCCAGTACTGAAAAATAAATAAATAAATAATAAATAAAATCAGCTCAACTGGGTATGGATTAAGGCCCCTTCTAGACCTCAAATGTCACCAACTATTTATAAAGCCCTTTCTCTGGACCAGGCCCCGTGGACACAGAGACCAACAGGTCTGGGAGGGCCTCCCAAGAGTTCCCAGTCAGCCATAGTTAAGCAAGTCATGCTAAGCTGCTCAAAGTGTAGTGTGACATGAGTTGTAATAGAGACTGTGCTGCCCTGCACTTTGAACTGTAGCACGTGCTTTGGAGTCACCAGGGAAGGTGTGAGGGAAGACAGGAAAGGGAAGAGAGGGGTTCCAGGAAGGGGCATTCGAGCTGGGTTTTGAGGGATGAATGTAAGTTCTATGCTGGAGAAGAGTGATACCCCATTTATTTAGTAAACCTTTACTGAGACCTTGTGTTCAAGCCTGGGAAGAGGTCTCAGCGTTGCTCTATACAGACTCCCAATTGCTGCAGGTCCAGACACTGACATGGGATATCAAGGCTGGACAGACAGAAGCATGGCTTGAGGGGAGGGAGGGGAAGGTACCCAGCGGATGCCCTGGAGCCAGTCTTCTCTAGGTAAGAGCCACCTGAACCAGATGCAAAGGCTGAGTGGGAGATTGGCAGATGGAAGCAGGAAGCACTTTGGTGTGGCCTGGACCACTATCATGCCAGGCTTTGCCTTGGGGCAGCAAGGCAGAGGGCTGGGGAAAAGAGCGTGCGGCCTGTGTGTGAAAGCCAGGAAATAACAGCTGTCCCATGGCCACCCTCCAGACAAGGACAAGAGCTGGCCAGGTGCTGCAGGCTGTGGAGAGATCAGGGCTTCTTAAAAGAGGTAGATCCTGCCGGAAGGCACTGTGGCTACAAAGCCCAAAGGTAGAAATTACTGAGTATGGCTGTGAAGCAGGTACAGTGGTGTGTGTCCAGAAAAGGAGCTGTGAAGGGCCAGAGTGTTACATGCTAGAAGAGCCCCAGGACTCACCTCCCCTTCACCTGCCTCTCCCAGTGTGGCTCCCTCAGCTGGGGGCATCCCGAGGGCTGGAGCACCGCCACCAGGCCCCCAAGAGAGGAGGAACAGTCCCTTGACATTGCTTCAATCTGCCGGAAGTGGTGGTGCATGCCTTTAATCCCAGTACTTGGGAGGATCACAGGTTTGAAGGCAGCCTTAACAACATAGCAAGACTCTCAGCAACTTAGTGGGACCCTGTTTACAAACAAAAAAATAGTAAAAATTTTTAAAAAGAGCTAGGGGTATAGCTTGGAGATAGAATGCCCCTGGGTTCAATCTCCAGCACCACAAAAACAAACAATTGCTTCATTCTAAAGAGAAGCCAAGCCAGGTATGGTAGTACACACCTGTAATCCCAGTACTTAGGAGGCTGAGACAGGAAGATCACAGGTTCAAGGCTAGCCTCAGCAACTTAGCAATACCCTGTTTCAAAATAATAAAAAAGGATGGGGGCATAGCTTAGAGGTAGAGCTTCCCTGGGTTCAACCCCCAGTACCAATAAATAAATAAAAGGAAACGGGCGTGGTGGCGCAGGCTTGTAATCCTGGCATTTGGGAGGCTGAGACCAGAGGATCCGGATTCACAGCCAGCCTCAGCTACCTAGTGAGGCACTCCACAACTTAGTGAGACCTGGTTTCAAAATAAAGAATAAAAAATAGGGCTGGGGGTATAGCTCGGAGGTAGAATGCCCCTGAGTTCAATCCCCAGTACCGCAAATAAATAAATAAATAAATAAATAAAAATAAAACATAAATAAATAAAAGGAGAAGCCAACAGCTTGGGGAGACAAAGGGCCACCAGGGAGTTGAGTGAAAGTTCCATAGTCTCATGGCAGATTGTCCTTGATGTCTTCCAAGCCTGCCCCCTTCAGGTCCCTCACTCCACCCTGTGGGTAGAAGGCTTCCTTGACCTCTCCTCTGGAGGCCTCTCAAACACAGTTTCTGAGCTGTATAAAGCCTTGGAAAGGTGTCTTTATTGCAGGTTCTTAGAGGAGACAGCAAAGGGGATTCAACCACCCAAGACCCCCTCCCCACCCGGAGAGATCCTCTTCCCCTGCTGGTCCCCAGCGCCACCCCTGCCCTTGGTCAGGGCTCTGCATATTCTCTGCCCTTGTTCCTTGTTTTTCCTGCCCACCACAACTTCCGCCCCACTCCTGCCCTCCTCTCAGACCTGTTTTCCTCACATAGAATCAGCTAGCCTGCCCTCGGCCGCTAGTGCACCCAGAGACCTGTAAGCAAAAGAGCTGCCCATGGATTGTTCCAGAAGGTAGACCAGGAGAGGAAAGGGCAGAGGGCCAGGGCCAAGGAAGGACTGCAAACATATTCAGTATTTTTCTTCCAGCCCTTCCTAATCCCCAAGGCTGCTGGGCACCAGGGGCGTCCAGGGGCACTCCCCGGTGATGTCAGGGGTGTGTTTACAGTGGGCTGAGGAAGAGGGCAAACCAGCCCCAACACACCTTGGGAATCTGGTCAGTTCTTGCTGGACAGGCTGGTGACTGGAACAGAAGGAACTTTGATCCTTTTGGTCACAGTGAGAGGGATGTGTGGGGACACTAGAAGACAGGTTGGTTCCGATTCCCTGTAGGATGGAGGCCTCGCCCAGCAGGACAGATGCTACCCATTTGTATCTAGTCCTTTCGCTCGCCAGTGGGAGGGGAGTGAGGGAAATCACATGCAGAAGACAGAAGGCCTCTGCCCACGGCCCAGCTGAGCCCTGGAGAGAGTCCCAGATGACTGTCCCAGACAGCCACTGAAAGCTGTGACCCCCTCCCCAGGAGTGGAAATTGTGAGCCACAATTTCCTAGCTTTCCCTTTGTGAGGCAGAGAAGCATAGAGGGTGCAGACTCCAGAGCCAGGCCACCTGGGTGTGGAGCCTGGTCTACCTTTGCTAGCTGTGTTCCTCTGGGTAAGTTATTAACCCTTTTTGTGCTTCAGTGTCCCCAGGGAAAATAGGAATAAGAATAATAGCTGTCTTGTAAAGCTGTCGTGAAGATTAAGTTAATTAATATGTGCAAAGTAGTGACTGAGACATGGTAAGCATGCAATGAATGTCACTATTACGGTTATTTTGCTTTTTTTGGAGCACAAGTTCCTCCCGGGCCTATCTCTAGAAATAGGCCTGGGTTTCTTAATAAGGTGCTTTAAGTGGGAGGTTGCAAATGTTTCATTCTCTCTTACATGGTGGGCAGAGGACTTTTAAGAACAAAAGC
>PVLC010035994.1:0-16030 GCA_004027655.1 Graphiurus murinus
CTTCTGTTTAATATAGTACTTGAGACTCTAGCCAGAGCAATAAGGCAAGAGAAGGAAATCAAAGGGGTAAAAATAGGGAAAGAAGAACTAAAACTATCCCTTTTTGCAGATGACATGATACTATACTTAGAAGACCCAACAAACTCAACCAAAAAACTCATAGAACTGATCAACAAATTCAGTAAGGTGTCCGGATACATAGAATTTTAAATGTTGCACATAAATATATTTTTGTTTTAAGTAATATATTCCAAGAGGAAATATTTATACTACAGTATGGACAGGTTCCTATATATGTATATTTTTATATGGACACCAATTTTAACCTTTTATTTACTATTGTATAATGCTAATATTATATGTTTTTCTCTTTTATTTAATATATCTATCTTCCTAAATAACCCAAATGATGTCAAAAATGGTGGGACACCATTTGAATTTTTCTTATTCTTAGATTATTTTGAGAACTAAGTGGAACATTTATATTTCAGATGGAACAAAATTTGGAAAAAATGGAGGTTGAAGAACAAAAGCAGATACAATTTTTGTGTGTGTGTGTGTGTGTGTGTGTGTGTGTGTGTGTGTGTGTTTGCACGCGCACGCTGCTGGGGATTGAACCCAGGGCTTTGTACATGATAGGAAAGCATTCTTCCACTGAGCTATAGCCAGTCATTTATCCTCCTCCTCCTCCTCCTCCTCCTCCTCCTCCTCCTCCTCCTCCTCCTCATTATTATTATTATTAGTTTGAGACAGGGTTTTCTAAATTACCTAGTCTGGCCTCAAGCTTGGAATTCTCCTGCCTCAGCCACACAGGTAGCTGGGATTACAGGTGTGTGCAACCACCATTGGCCTTTATTTTCTTTTTTATATATTTTTGGTCTGTAATATTTTATTCCCAATCTGTAGACATAACATGATAAAAAATACTTTGAATCTTTTTAATTGGTATGGTAAAATGCATTTAAACTTTAATTAAACTGTCTTTGAGAATAAAGAATTCAGCAATTTTAATTTTTTGAAGTAACATGACAGTTTTTGAAATAGATATTACATATTGTAGAATATTATTTAAAATGCAAATAAAAATTAAAATATCCTGAACTTAATTTTCTTCCATCTTAAGAACGTTTATACTTTTAGTTTATATCTATAATGTACATGTTATATAATGTATTAATAGAGTAAGAGAGATAAAACAACAGACCCTTGTCTTTCATCTCAAATTCCCCTTCTATCATTTGGGGGTTTTTTTATGTTTTCAAAGGAATATAAGAATCAAAGTTACAAAATGTATTAATGATTCTTTTTTACTCATAACCTATCATTTGGGAAAAATAAACTCAAAGCCTTAGTATAAGCATGTTTCAAATAGTTTATGAAACATAGTTAAAATTATTACTTTTACCTGAAACTCAAATTTAAGTAGGGTTTCCATCTTCTATGTGAAGCACTATCCTAGCAGACTTAGCAAGGTATTTAGAAAATATAACAATGTTTTATACTTTAAAAGATGCAAAGATTTTACACAAACATGGGGCTTAATCAAATTCTAATAAACATATTCTTCGATATTCAACTTTAATTATTGTAAACCCATGAATAACTTAACATTAAAATATGACTTCTGTCAAAGCCCAATTCTGTGACCCAAGATATGGAGAAACCTCACAGAATGGCTTCTGTTCCTGGTCCAAAGGTCAGGAACTTAACAGAAAATAGAATACAATTCCCTTTCTACAGGGAGGATGCTCTAGTCAACTACAGAATAATAACTACAGTCATTATTCTAATTCTAATTCCAGATTTTCCTGTTTTTTTATCATGAAAATCAGGCTCAGAATTAGGGAGGATTCCAGTGCTTGTTTTTTTTTAAATGTTTTTATTGGTTTATTGTAATCATACATCTTTGTTAGGTACATGCTGGTAGAGGCATACATGCACACATATCTCTTTTAACCCTTTCCTAATCCCTGCCCCATTCCCTTCCCCAGGTTAGTGACTGACTTTCCATATTCATATGTTTGTGAAAGTACATCATGTGCATTACAGTGTTTCCCTCCTCACCTCCCATCACCTTCAGTTATGTTGCCTTCTTTGCTCATGAAAAGTTTCTCCTTCTTCATGTAGAGTCCCTTTTAAGACTCACTTTTTCCCTAGCTTTTACACATTAGGGAGAGTATCTTTTTTTTTTTTTTTTTGCGTACTGGGGATTGAATTTAGGGGCATTCTACCTCCAAGCTATACCCCTAGACCTACTTTTTATTCCTTATTTTGAAACAAGGGTCTCACTATGTAGCAGAGTGCCTCACTAGGTAGCTGAGGCTGGCCGCAAACCCAGATCCTCTGGTCTCAGCCTCCCAAATGCTGGTATTACAAGCATGCACCACCACACCCGGCTTAGTGCTCATTCTTAAATGTTTTTTTTATTTTTAAAATTATTTTTGGTTACTTTCTTGTTATTCCTGCTAAAATAATATGAAGAGAGGTTGGGGGGGGAGAGAGAGAGAGAGAGAGAGAGAGAGAGAAAGAGAGAGAGGGAGAATACAATTATATATCATTTCAGAGAGAGAGAGCAGTTGCACCAATGTTATGAACAACAGTGATATTAATAATGGCATGAATTAGGTAATATTCAGAGGGCAGCAAAAGTTGCTATCTTTTGTATTCATCCCTCATTTATATTTTGCCACTAGCATTTGTGTTACAGTACAAATGGAAAATTATTACTAAGTGCCATACATTTGTTGCCCTGGTTTATGAAAAGATCATCAGTGTTTTCAAACTCTGCATAAGTAAAAGTAAATTATTTAACCAAAATGTGTTGGGGACTAGCGAGGCAGAAAGAACATAATTATGTTTTGTTTAATGTGTTCTCTAAGGTAAAGTATAGTAATTTGTTTCACTACTGTTAAAACATAGGGGTATTTATAATGGGCTTTCTTCCATATATTTATATGTCAATCTCCAACTCATTAGCACTAGTTATTTAATATTTGATTTGGAAGCAAAATACTTAATTTGTAATATAATGTAAACATGATACTAGTCAGGATTTATAAAATTTAACATGTATAAGCAGTTCTTATATTAGTACAGTATCATAAAAATTAGCAAGTATGACAAAATGTGCAAAGCAGTTTACTAAAACTGGGAAACATTGTAGTTGTTACATGGTGTTCAAAAATGTTTGTTAAAAATCTCTTACACTTGGCTATAAATATAAAAAAATGGAAATAGAGTATATCCACTGTTTATTTTATACACTCTAAGACAGTAGAAGCATAAAGAAAATGTTTTTTAGCCAGGCGTGGTGGTGCTTGCTGAAATCTCAGTACTTAGGAGGTTGAGGCAGGTAGATTTCAGGTTCAAGACCAGCCTCAGCAATTTAGCAAGACTCTCAGCAACCTAGCAAGACCTCGTTTCTAAGCAAAAGTTTAAAAATTGGGTTAGGGTATATCTCAGAGGTAAGACATCTTGGGTTCAATTTCTAGTGCCACGAAAAAAGTCTTTTTATTTTTATCTTTTATTTTTCATTTTGCAAAATGTACAGACTTCAAGAGTAATTTAAACAGTGCTTGTCTCTCATAATATAGCTTACATTATGGAGCATTTCTCTGCTTTGGAAAACTGTCATATTTTTTGGCAAGTTTGATCAGTTTCACACCATTCTTTTTTGTTTGTTTGTTTGTTTCTTTGTGGAGGTGTTGGTTCAGTTAGGCAAATCATGATAAATCTGTGAATAGAAAGGACTGACTGTATTTACTGTAACCAGAATTAGCCTGGATGGTAAATTTAATTGGGAGTAAATGTTTTCTTTATTGAATAGTTGGCTCAGCTGGGTTAGCAACCAAGGGTAATTTACAAGGATTTAATCTCTTGCCATAAGCTAAATCTTCATAAATTATGAACCCCAAATGTTTATACATACCCAAGGAAGTATAGAATATAAGTAAAAATAACATGTCTTGTAAACTCAACTTTGAGTTCACAGTTGCCCCAAACATATGGACATACATCACACAAAACTTTCTATTTCACAGAAAATGGGAATCTCCACTACCTCTTAGTCTTTTTCTCTGATTCTGTTAGTAGCAACAGAGCCCAGTACAGAAAAAATAAAAATAATGTTATGGATTCCAGCATTTATCTGATAATTTGAGCCCCCACTAGTCTCTCAATGATTTTATCCAATAGTTCTTTTAACTTCTTTCCACAAATTTTTAGCCTATGGGTCTGCCAAATAAAGTTCATAAGTATTGTCATCATCCATAAATTCCAAATGACATAGATATCTAATCCCAGTCTACTGTCTTGCACTTTTGATCCTATAGAGATCACACGCATTCTTTCCTACTCAAAATCCCTTCTAAACTTTCTTTCCATTCTGCCACATGAATTCTCCATACTAAAATGCAATGGATGTTTCCCAAGTTATATGTAAATAATTACCTCCATATAATGTATAACATTCATGTGCATTTTAATCCAATTAGTCTCCTTCATGAATAAAAAAATAAGAATAGAAAACTACAGATATAACCTAGTGTATATGCTGAGAATTTACAAAGGATTACAAAAACTGAAGGAAAGTTTTAAGATAAAAATGTCTTAATAGGTGACTGATAAAAAACAGCTTTCCCTCAAACTATGAATCCTTCAAAAGTTTTTCAATAGGAAAAAAAATGTTTGTGTGTGTGTGTGTGTGTGTGTGTGTGTGTGTGTGTGTGTGTGTTTCTGTTGAGGCAGATTCTAAAACTTTGTGATTATGTTCTACAAGAAAGAAAACCCTTAAAAACTTATTCTCAGTAGTCAGGAGCTAATGTTAAATTCTTTTATCTGACATTACCAGAGTTCAAAGTTTGTTGTAAATGTCAGTAATCAAATCTACAAAGGATGTCTCTGAGGATGGGATTAAGAAGCAACCACATCCTGAAGTCAACTGTTAACCTCAAATTATATCTTTCAATACACCACGAAAACATCAAGGAGATTAGAACCGAGGGGGGGAAAAAAACACAGTAATTGATAACTTACTAATAAAGGTCAGCCACAAGGAGTAATTAGATCTGTGTATAGTACCCACAAGGCTTAATTCTCTGCTCCTGTTGCAGTCTTCAACCAAAAGCCTGTAGGAAGCATGGCTTCACGATGGGAGAGTGGCGCCACAGGCTGTTATACCATGAAAGCACTGAAGATTAGCAGGGACTAGCATTTGGATACGTCATGTCAAAAAGTGCACCACACTTTGAAGCTACCTTCAGAGTGAGGATTTATATCTCCATGTCACAAGTCAGAAGGAGATGGGAGAATTTTAGAACCAAGGGACTCAACTAAAGTAAAAAAACACTCAGTTCCTACACTGAACCACATAATCGTGAGACAAGAAAACACATCTTTACCTAAGCTGGACTGTTAAGCAATGAAAGGAAGCTGCAGTGTTAGAAGCCCTGAAACACATTATTTTTTTTTCTTGCTGCAAGATATCTTCTAAAGGTATAAATTTCATACTTTCGGCTTTTTTTCTTTTTATTCAAATTAAAAACCATGCTATAAAGCAGTATATGAAAATAAATGCATGCTATATTTACCAATTTCTTTAAAAACACTCTAACCATGGTATGGTATTTGGTATAATGTTTGGTCTCCAAGTACAAGGCCTCAAGTTCACAGACACTGAGGTAGACATTTAGTGAAAATTGGTTTTGTAATATTCCTAAGCATTAGGAATTTAACAGAACCTAAGTAGTTTATGCTATTTCTTCATAATGAATTTACAATTCAGTCAAATTATATAGTTCTTTTCTTTTCTTCATTCCTCCATTAAAGTCAATCACTGATGACCTACACTACTTCAAGAGTGTTTTCAATTTATTAGAAGTGCAATTTTGGATAAGAAGAGTTCTTACTTTCAAGAAACTATACTCTAGAGTGATGGAGATAGAAGATTCCACAATCAATTTTCAAGTGTATTAAGGTATAGGCTTAAGTGTGAAATTAGTGCCTTATAAAATTAGTGCCTTATAAAAGAGATTCCAAAAAGCTGTGTGCGCCTTCCACTATGTAACACCATTATTAGCCATGGAAAATTATCATGTCTCTAGCAGCCACATGGCTACAAGCATGAAAGGAAATCCATAATTTTACAAAGAGGTTAAAATCTTACCATGTTATTATTTTTTGCTTAATAATGAGTTACACAGCCAGGCGTGGTGGCGCAGGCTTGTAATCCCAGCATTCGGGAGGCTGAGACTGGAGGATCCGGGTTTGCGGCCAGCCTCAGCTACCTAGTGAGGCACTCCGCAACTTAGTGAGACTCGGTTTCAAAATAAAGAATAAAAACTAGGGACTGGGTGTATAGCTCGGACGCAGAATGCCCCTGAGTTCAATCTGCAGTGCCGCAAAAAAAAAAAAGTAAAAATAATAATAATAATAATAATAATAATAATAATGAGTTACGCATTACTACAGTGTTTTCTGAAATGAAAGCATGCATCATTTATTGACATGCAATAAATGACAATGAAACACATAGTCAAATGTTATTCAAGCAACTTTCAATCTTCCGATGAAATAAAAGAGAATGTCAATATACTGAATATGCTGTTGCTATGCTTTTTCTCCTCCTCTTCCTTCTCTTCTTCTTCCTCCTCCTCCTCTTCCTCCTCCTCTTCCTCCTCCTCCTCCTCCTCCTCCTCCTCCTCCTCCTCCTCCTTCTCTTCTTCCTGCTCCTCCCCTTTTTAAAAATTGTGATACTGGGGAATGAACCCAGGAGTATTTTATCTCTGATCTATGTCTCCAGTCTACTTATTTATTTATTTATTTATTTATTTATTTATTTATTTATTTATTTATTTATTTATTGCTTTGAAGCAGGCTCTCACCAGGCTGCTGAGAGTCTTACTAAATTGCTAAAGCTGGCCTCAAACCTGCAATCCTCCTGTCTCAGCTTCCCAAGAACTGAGATTACAGGTGTGTACCACCTGCCCCTCTGTTGTACCTTTTACACCTCACTAATACTTGATTATCTTATATGGATGACAGCCTTGTTATTAGATACTTAAGCAACAGAATTTAGCTCAATTTTTAAGATCTAGTTTCATTTTAAGTTATTTTGTATAGATACCATTTATTTATAGTAAGTGTTTGAGCTTTTAAAATAATAATGTAGAGATTTCAAAACATGTTTATGTTAAAGTAAGTCAATGTCTTTAATCAAAACCAAACAGTGTGACAGAAAATACTTGAATTTGGTTAAAATTGTAAAAGTTATATGAAAAAGACTGCAATTTGGGAAACAAAATGTTAAGTCCCAGGAGATAAAGTCGATTCATAATTTCCCATGAAACATAATGTAGATATCAAGACTGGCATTTTTCCCAGCCTCAAATCAAGAGCTCCTTCATAATGGTGTATGAAGTTCACCAAGAGAATGACCAAACAGGAATTTCTAATTCCACTTCCTCAAACACTACAGCTCATACTGCTGACCAAAATAACAAACTCATTGCCTTCACCTTCTTAAATGATTTTGTAATCCTGATTACCCATCCTGACCTACAAGAATCTATAGTCGTTTCACATTTGACTGTCTGTCTTTATCTTCATTCAGTTCTGTACCTTGTACTTGTACACTCTAATTTGCTACTGAGCACTACATTTGCCATGATTTTTTTAGTTCTTTGTCCACCTTTGGATTAATTTTCTCCGAAGACTAATATAGGTCCTGTAATTCTAATCATATCCTATTCTACCCAGTCAAATTGCTTAAATACATTTATGCAGCTGCAATCCAGGGTATAAACTGGTTGTGTTATAATTTTGTTCAGAAGTGAATTCATCTTGACAGCAAAACTAGTAAAAGCACAATTCAGGAAGATGCATTTAATTATTTTTCATAATTTTGTGTTCATTTTATAAGAGAATTTACAGAATTATGTAAACTTCACACCCTATAGAATGTGATTTCTGATGGCGTTAAGAATAACAGTGATTCAATCATTGTGGGAAAAAACAATGAAACCTTCGTAATGAAAGGATACAATTAAAAATGATTAGACACTAAAGATCAAGATCATCTCTTCAGTCACACAGTTTATTTGCTGAATTTAGATGGTTTTATTATTCTCCCAATTTTCAATAATATTGGTTTATTATTCCAGAAGCCTTGACAAAGCAAACAAACTTGCTGATTATTAGAGGACCTTCATGAAAGATTCAATTCTTCAATGCAAAGGATCAATAGTTTATATCCAAGTTTATTTGAACCTCTAGCACTAAAAGATTTCTGTTGCTATCTATACCCATCCTAAAGTATTTCATTATGATTTTTTTTTTTTTTTTTTTTTTTTGCGGTACTAGGGATTGAACTCAACGGAATTCTACCTCCGAGCTATACCCCCAGCCCTATTTTTTATTCTTTATTTTGAAACCGAGTCTCACTAAGTTGTGGAGTGCCTCACTAGGTAGCTGAGGCTGGCCGCGAACCCGGATCCTCCAGTCTCAGCCTCCCGAATGCTGGGATTACAAGCGTGCGCCACCACGCCCGGCTTATTTCATTATGATTTTTATACAGTCATAATCCACTTTCCTTACTTCCCACATGGAAATACCTACATTAAAGGAAACTAAATTTTCAATAAAAATGAATCTTGTCCATCCTTTATAAGACACTTCCAAAGTTCTGTTGAGATGATTATTTCAGTCAGCATTCTCATTCCTATAACCACTCAAAACTAACTACAACAATGTAGAGAAAGGATATCAATTACATTTCTGGAGATTTCAGTGGTATAATTTATGTTAAGCCAGATGAGGTCTACAGAGGTCAGGATATGGTGTGAGGAGCAGGGGAAGCACAAGGGTTCTACTCTCACAAAGCATGCCATTGCAAGTGAAGGTTCTCATGAATGTGGCTCATGGGCACTGTCCCTAAAGCAACAACCCCAGTGACACACCTCCAGCAACAATCCACCTGCCTATGGTATCGCCCAGTGACTCCATTGCAATGGATTCATCCACTGATGAGATTAGAACCCTCTGAACATGAGCTCTTCAGGGGAAGTCCTATATCCAAATTATAACTTTACTTTCATTCATCTTGGCACATTTGATAAGAATATATAAATCAGAATTTTAATATTTAAACACTGAATTTGACTACAATTTTTCAATTTATTCTGAAAATATTTAAGCTTTCAAAAAGTAATTATTGGTTGCCTCATTGAAGGTGAATAGATAAAGGGTTTCTTTTTTCTTTTATCAAATTTCAAGGAAATATATTAAGTGACTGAGTTTTAATTCCAGAAATAGAGAAATGGAGATCAATTACAGAAATACCCTGCTCCATACTCAATTAGCTCAATAGAGTCCATGCATACTTGTGACTCTTCTTCATAATCAATGCAACACTAGAACAAAAGGCAGGAGGAGCAGTGATTCAAGTTTGCACAAAATGGAGAAGAGGTAGCATGTATACACTAGAAAAACAAATATTGATTATTTGCCAATATTCTTCATAGATGCAGAATCAAAGCAGACAACCTCTTCCTCTGCCTAACTCTTGTGGCCATATCATGTTGCTTCTTTTTTTCTCTAGTCCTATTGATATTGATATTAATTGAAGTCACCTTCAATTATGCAAAAATATGTGTGATAAAAATGTGAAGAGAAAAAAAAATGAGTGAAAATCAAAGACCCATAGCATAAGGACCTTGCATTCTTCTATTATGACCTCTAATTATAAACAGTTTAGTAATAGCTTCTATTTGCAGAACTTGTTTTCAAGATTAAAAATAGTATAAACCCAAAGAGGAAGGAGACAAATAAAGATGAAAGGGAAGGGTGTATCAGTTGGGAGAAAGTGAGGAAGGTGAGGGTTCTCAGATCAGGCCAAGAAGTATGTCCTAGTCTATCAGCTACTGTTGTTGACATAACCGTTTATTATTTGACCTTAAGAAGAAATAAGGAGTATTGTAACCTTTGTTTAAATGAATCTTTGTGATCAAAATTCCAAGATAAAATAAAACAAAAAATTATAAAAGCTTTGTTGAATTTAAATAGGGATATTTTAGAGCAAAATTATATTTCTACACTTTTTTCAAAAGAAATAAGAAGGCATATGTTGAGTGATAACACCTTTCACATAAGTATGCTAAAATTTTACAGTAAAAATAGGCAATGTAAAATATCAGTGGAAAATGACATAAGTAGAAACTCTATATTCTTTTTAATATACTTTTATTAGTACATTATGATTATACATCAGAGTAAGATTAAATATAATACAAATATACATGAAACTAGCACTTAGTGTATTTCCTTAAGGATCCCGCCCCACTACAATTCACCCCCTGTACATATTAGCGAGATTGGTAATAAAATCTTAATATATTGACGTAGCATAATTCGAATAATTTTTTCTTTCTGTCATGTTAATTGTTACAAAATAATTTTAGTCCTTTGTGGTGGTGCAAGCCTGTAATCCCAGTACTTGGGAAGCTCAGACAGGAGGATTGTAGATTTGACAACAGGGTCTGCAATGTAGCATGACTCTCAGCAACCTAGTGAGACTCTGTTTCAAAAGAAAAAATAAAATGGGGTTGGGATATAGCTCAGAGGTAGAATGTCTCTAGGTTCAATCATAAGAACCTCAAAAAATAAATAAGTAAACAAACAAATATTATTATTTTTATTAATGATAATAAAATAATTCTACACATGATTTCTTTTTTTGTACTTTTATTGGTGCATTGTAGTCTCACATCATAATGTAATTCATAGTGATGATGACATACATGCTCACAGCAATTGATGAGCTTTCCCCCAACTTCCTTCTCATTCCCACCTTCACCATGTAAGATATTGAGATTAACATTGTTATTCTCACATATGTCATAATGTAAGTGGAAGGGATTCCTCCATTGATCTTCCCTAGACTACCTCCCTGACTCCATTGGAATTTCCCCTCTATTATCTGAAGTTTATCTAGTTTTCCAATTACTCCCTAGCTTCCCCATATGAGAGAAAACTTTCTATGAGTGGATAATCTAATTTACATAGTCTTCTCCAGGTCCATCCATTTTCCTGCAAATTATATCATTTGTTCTTCGTTCTTCTTTATTGCTGAGTAAAATTCCAGTGTGTGTGTGTGTGTGTGTGTGTGTGTGTGTGTGTGTGTGTGTGTGTGTATTATAATTTAGTAGTCCATTCATCTGTTGATAGATACATAGGTTAGCTCTATAATTTGGCTATTTTTAATTGGGCTGCTCTAAACATGGATATGCATATATTACTATAATATTCTTATTGCAGTCCATTTGGAAAGATACTCAGGAGTGCTATAGCTGGATCATTTCATGGATCCATTTCCAATTTTCTGAAGAATCTCCACACTGATCTCTATAGTGGCTGTACTAATTTGTAATCCCACCAACCATGTAGAAGACTTCCTGTTTCCCCACATCCTAGTCAGCATTTATTGTTGTTTGACTTATTGATGATTATCATTCTGATTGGGGTTAGATGGAATCTCAATGTAGTTTTAATTTGCATCTCTTTGATTGCTAATAATTTTTAACATTTTTTCATATATTTATTGGCCATTTGTATTTCTTCTTTTGTGAAGTGCCTATTTAATTCAATTACCCATATCTTGATTGGGTTATTAGCTAGGTTAGTGTTAACTATTAAGTATTCTGTATATTCTAGATATATTCTCTATCAGAGTAAGGACTGGCAAAGATTTTCTCCCATTCTGTAAGTTTCCTCTTTAGACTTTTGATGATTTCTGTTGATTAACAGAAACCTTTTTGTTTAATGCCATCCTATTTATTCATTATTTTTTTTATTTTCCTGTGCTTCAAGAGTTTTATTGAGAAGTTTCTAGCTGTGCCTAAATGTTAGAATGTTGGGCACATGTCCTCTTGTAGACATCTTGAAGTCTGGCCTCATTTTTAGGTCTTTGATCTATCTTGAGTTGACTCTAGTGCACGGTGAGGGGTAGGCATATATTTTTACTATTTCTACAAGTGAATAACCAGGTTTTCAAACACCATTTGTTAAAAAGACTCTCTTTTCTCTAACATACGTTTGGCACCTTTGTCAAAAATCAATTGACTATAAGAGTATGGCTTTGTTTCTGTACCTTGTATCATATTTCATTGGTCTATGTACTTGTTTTTGTGCCAATACCATTCTGTTTTTATTACTATAGCTCTGTAAAATAATTTTAAGTCAGGAATTGTAATGCCCCCAGCATGGTTTTTATTGCTGTGAATTGTTTTGGTTATTATGAGTCTTTTCTTTCTTCATATGAAATTTAGGACTGATTATTCTAGCCTCTGTGAAAGATGATATGGATATTTTGACAAGTATTACATTGACTCTATAATCACTTTTTTCTGCTGTGTCTGACTGTAACCCCTGCTCCCATTTCACCAGGGAGGCACAGCCTCTGCAGGTCTGTTATTTACCATGCAACTCCCTGTAGTCAAGCAGGCTACCAATGGGATGGTTTTTAAACTCAAGGCCTTGACAAATGCCTCTTGGGTCTCTGTAGGAAGGTACAAGTTTAGCTGCAGCCACATGAGTTCACAGGGTGGTTTGGATGGGTGGACTGGGAAGTCACTGTCTTGAGGTATTCAAGTGTGGAGAGAAGAATGGAATTACTTTTGATATTGGCTTTCTTTCATAACCAGATATATATGTTTTAGTTTCTTCTTTGCTGGATTTTGTCTCTAAGAGCCTCTGGTTGGGCAGTCGCCAGGTCCCAAGTGAGCTCACTAAGATGGTGCCAACCTCTGCTCTCTGTTCTCCAGATACAGGTATGGGAATCTTTTCAGTCTTCTGCTCTTTATGCTGGCTCTACTTCTACTATATTTTTGGTTGTATTTCTTCTGTCAGTTCTGACTGCTTTTCTTCTCTTTTAAAGAAACAGTCATCTCACAGATTGAGTTTCAAGTCTCAAAGCAACCAAACTGTGCTATCTTCCTCTATTCTTCCATCTTTAATTTTTCTGGGATATTTATCCTGATATATATTTTATATCTGTTTCCACTAACCACCTTAGTAGAGTAATTTGTTTAGATTTTAAGTTCTAAAAGGTCAAGATCTTTGATTTTGAGTCCTTTGAATTTACAAAGGCAATTAAATGGGCATTAGAATTGAGAGAGATTTTAGCAGTTGTATATACTACTGCTTCTATTTTCAGTAAAATGATTCATGCCCAAATTAGCACTTATAGAAGTGATCTACAAGTCATAACAAAATTATTAAAACTCTTTCTCACATACACAAAACTTCATTGAATGACATTGTCAACCTGCTTTTCATCCTATAGTCATAACAAGAATAAAATTATGCCCTTTGTAAAACTGGGTGGAACTAGAGAATATTATGCTAAGTGATATTAGCTAGCCTTAGAAAGTAATATATGTATATTTTTCTCATATGTGGCTAAAGAGAAACTAAGTAACAAAAGGACCTCAAATAAAGGAGTAGAGACTCTAATAAAAAAAAGGAAGTGGGGTTTAGGGGGAGATATAATGGAAGTAACAGTTTAACTACTATGCAATTGTACAAAATTATCAATACAAATCTTGTTCAGAGAAAGAGAGGGAGCAAGGTGGGTTTCATAGGGAAATACATCAGGTATTGCATTTATTTTCCTATAGCTCAATACCTCATTATGATATGCAATTACAATGCACCAATTAAAGTACATTAAAATTAATTGAAAAAAAGAAATTCATGGTCCACAGCCAACAAACTGGCATTTGTTACCTAAGCAAAAGTCACTCATAAAATAATTGCTTCCTAAGCACCTTTTCCCTCACAGTCATTACTTATCTTCTGGAATCATGTCTAGTATCAACCTTTTTCTTCTTCTTCTTCTTCTTCTTCTTCTTCTTCTTCTTCTTCTTCTTCTTCTTCTTCTTCTTCTTCTTCTTGGAAAGTAGGCAAAAGATGATTCTACCATTTTTCCCCTCCTTGCTGTTTAACACTTGGAGAAGGATATATAACTTATTTTGGAAGGCCTTTGTATGATAGCCTTTCTCTTGTCAAAGAAAGTACTGGACTCACTAGCATCTGATATCATGGATTAATGTTTAAATCTAAAACTAAAGAACCATTCATTTCTTGATTCCACTATAGAAGGAATCAGACCATAGAAAGATATGAAACAATGCTGAGAGGAAAGAACTCTATGCTTCTGATCTGCAGAGTTCCAACAAAAGCTGAGACTGTGTATTTACTGGCATGTAAAATAATTCTTGCTGAAATAAGGTCGCTTTTTCATTAAAGAATAATAATTCTCTTTTGTTCAAGGCACAAGTTTGGAATTGTTACTTATATTTTAGGAAATCTATGGGAATGGAAAAAGAGTCTCCCTGTTCTTGTGCCAAGGCTTTAAGTCCAATAAAACCTCCTTCTCTAGGGGCCACCTAAATGCTTTCATTTACATAAATCAATATCCTTCTATCCATGTCTCATTTGGAAAGGATCAACTGTAGGAGAACTCTTGCAAAATGTAAAAGGAGTCATTTAGGATGATTTTTTACCCTGATTTTCTGTCAAACCTTAGCACTTTGCAAAGAGGGAACAAATCCCAACATAGTGATTTGTCCTGCTATAACCCAAAGGCAGCTTACAGGGCTCTAGTTATCAGTCCACTACATATAGCACCCTGGGAATGGCTTCAACACCACCCACAATTTGAATCAATGAATGTTCCCCAAAGGACATGGCCACAGGTGATCAGTGGGCTTTGTGTCAGGCTTTGCTAGTTCCCTCAGCCAGGTTGTTTTCTGATGCTACTAAATTGCACAACCATATGTGATAGCCTTGGGCTCAGACGTCAGCTCTGTGCACCATCTGTGCTGATGGAATTATTGCTCTATGTGGTTAATCTGGGGCCATTGTATAACACAGTTGTGGAATATTACCCTCATTAATTAATTACAGCATACAAGGTTTATATTTCTAACAGGCAAGGTTTAAGCACCATTGCAAGTTGTTTCTTTTGTAATTCTCTTAATAAAAACTTTCATTAATATAAACTAGATACAAATCTTCACTATAATATAGTAAGCTCTCTGTATCCATGGCTTCCCCATGGGCAGATTCAATCAATCATAGATCAAAAATATTTTTAAAATAGTCTGTGCTAAACACACACCCATTTCTCTTTTCATTTTTTAAACAATACAGTATAACAACTATTTATGTGTTATTCACAGTATATTAGATATTATACATAATTTATATACATTTTAAAGTATATGAGAAGATGAGCATAGATTATACACAAATACTATGCCATCTTATATTGAATACTTAAGCATTCCTGGATTTAGGTATCCATGTGGTTCCTAGACCAATATCCTATAGATAAAAAAGGGTCAACTGAATTTATCTTTTAAGAAGAAGCATTCAAAGACAGGAACACGATATCCACAGTCAATACTTCCATTCAACATTGTACCAGAAGCCCTAGCCACAGGGGTAAGAAGAAAATAAAAGATAAGTGGCAGACAATTGGAGAGAAAGAAACAAAGCAATAACTATTTCCTAATAACTTTTTCCACTTAGAAACTCCAAGAAACCTTTCAAATAAACTACCAGAGCAAAAAATAGTTTAGAAAGTTTGCTGTATAAAAGGTCATTATATAAAATCAATTGCTTTTCCTTACATTTATTATCCGATGAAGTTTGAAAGATCATTAAAAAATGCTCCAACTTCTTGCAGTTCGGGGTGACTATTGTAAGTTTTTAGTGTTTCAGTTAAAGAAATTCACTTTTTATTTGCTAAGCATTTCTTAAAATTATGAATTATTTTTTTTTCTTTTTTAATTTTTTAGCATGGAATTTTATACATTTCTTGGGTACAACAGGGTTAATTACACATTTTTGTTGGGTACAAACTAGTACAGGTAAAGACATCCATGCACATATTTCTCATTAACCCTTCCCCAATTCCCACCCACCCTCCCCCTATCTCCTGGTCAGTTTAGTGATTGACTTTGATGTGATC
>PVLC010035995.1:0-15976 GCA_004027655.1 Graphiurus murinus
TACTTGGGAGTGTTCAAAGCTGCTGCATGGGTTCACACCTACTGGGAAGAACTTGTAGCTGTCATATAGCAGTCAAAGTACTCTGTCAGTTTTGCTTAGGACATGGATAGAAAATGTGGGGGGATCTGGAGGACCCCAAGCATCTCAATAAATAATTGTTTCTGTTCTATATGTAGCTATTGCTATACTAAGGATTTGGAAATCAAGTTTATCCAACATAGTTTAACATTCTAAATCTGCATTAATATTTCCACAGATGAAAAGAAGTCAAGAATCAATAACTAGACATCAAAATCAAGAGGATATAAGTGTTCTTCGTTGTTGGAAATGTAGAAAACATATAGCAAGTTCTGGTTGCTTCATGAATTATCTTGAGAATCAAGTGATTAAGGTGAGTGTTTCTGACTTCAGTCTTTAAACAGTTTCTAGTATAGGAATGTTGGGAGCATATCGACATACATGCATACTTACCCCTATACAACTGACTAAAATTTTTACTTTATCTTTTCTGAACCAATGAAAATATTCCAAAATGGTATTTAAAAGACAAAAAGTGTTTTTCACCTTCCAGTTACAGTTGACATGCTAATGTTGACATGCCCTTCAAGTTTAAGTGCAATATCGTAGATATGTCGAAGATAACAGCCCATGTTTATTACTTCTTTCATGAATGAATCTTATATTACTTATTTTTTAGTGTTTAGTATTGGCCTAGAAGATAAAATTCATATGTAATATAAAAGTAACCTATAAAAAAACTGAGTAATATTTAAAAACATTTGATTGGTCATCCTGTTAAAAATAAATATTTTAAAATCAACAATAAATCCCTAAAATTTTCTAAGAGTGCTATTTTTTTTTTTTTTTTTTTTTTTTGCGGTACTGGGGATTGAACTCAGGGGCATTCTACCTCCGAGCTATACCCCCAGCCCCATTTTTTTTTTTATTCTTTATTTTGAAACCGAGTCTCACTAAGTTGCGGAGTGCCTCACTATGTAGCTGAGGCTGGCCTTAAACTCGGATCCTCCAGTCTCAGCCTCCCGAATGCTGGGATTACAAGCGTGCGCCACCACGCCCGGCTCTAAGAGTGCTATTAAAGAGACATTATTAGAGTTATATACTAGAAAGTAATTCATATACTTGGCAAGGAATTCTAAATTCAACAGAAGGTGACTAATCGTTGTCATATTTTCTTTTTTTCCCCCCTACTTTAAGAGACACATTCAGGTTTTTGTTTGTTTGTTTGTTTGTTTGTTTGCCCTAGCCATACTTGATTGTGATGATTTACTTTCTATTTTAACAGATAGATATAGGGAAACTATATGTCTGAATCCAACCTGAATTGATAATAGTAGGTAACTTTGATTGTATTCTTTCTATATGTTAGACACTTTTTAAAAATTGGTACATTTTCTTTGGATAAAAACCTGAAACTTTTCATGTTGTGTTAGTCAGCTTTTCATTGCTGTGGCAAAATACCTGAAAAAAAAAATCAACTTAAAAGAGGAAAGATTTATTTTGGCTCATGGTTTTAGATCTTGGCTGGCCTACTTCTTTGAGTGTAAGACTAGGGAGGACATCACGGTGAAAGGACATATCAGAAGGAAGTTGCTCACCTCATGGCAGCCAGGAAAGAGAGAGAGAAGGAAGACGGTGGAGGAAGGACCAAGAGACAAGGTGTACTCCTCAAATGTAGTTCCCCAGTGACCTTCTTCCTCTAACTGAGCCTCACCTTCATAGTTCATTCAGCTATTAACTCATCAGTGACTAATTCATTGATAAGATAAGTGCCTTCCTGACCCAATTGCTTTCCAATGGCTCTGAACACTGCTGCATTGGGGGTGAAGCCCTCAACACATTGTCTTTAGGGGGTACCTCATATCCAAACTTTAACACATGCTAAGATTATTTTAGTGCATATAATTTATATAAAGAAATTATGTGCAGCTTAATAAAATTCATTACTCTGATATGAATCAGATCAAGATACACAACACCTTCATCATCTGTACATTTACCTTGGCCTTTTTCAGGCAGTACTCTTCCTTTTACAAGGTAACCACTATACTAATCTCTATCACCACAGACTAGTTTTGCCTGGTTTTACCCTTCATTCAAATGGAATAATATAAGCCGGGCATGGTGGCGCACGTTGTAATCCCAGCATTCGGGAGTCTGAGACCGGAGGATCCGGGTTCGCGGCCAGTCTCAGCTACCTAGTGAGGCACTCCACAACTTAGTGAGACTCGGTTTCAAAATAAAGAATAAAAAGTAGGGCTGGGGGTGTAGGTCGGAGGTAGAATGCCCCTGAGTTCAATCCCCAGTACTGCAAGAAAAAAAAAAAATGGAATAATATAGCATGCAGGCTAGTGTCTGACTTATTTTCCTAAGCATAATATTTTAGAGACTTCTTGTATTGGTATCTGTGTGTGACTTTATATCACGAAGAGTTTGTTTTATGAAAGTGGCTGCACCTATATTTGGGGCATGAATGTTGACTATCATTATTTCCTCTTGCTGAATTATTCCTTTTACCAGTAAAAAATGACCTGTTTTGTCTCGATAAGCTTAGGCTTGAAGTCTAATTTGTCTGCTATCATAGTTGCTAGTCCTGCTTGTCTTTGAGTTCCATTGGCATAGATTACCTTACTCCAGCCCTTCACCTTCAGTTTGTGAGTATCTTTACTTGTAATGTGTGTTTCTTAAAGGCGAGATATAGATGGATTCTGGTTTTTTAATTCATCAGAATATAACAGTTTGCTGAGTAGTGAGCCATTTGCGAGTATACCATAATTATCTTTTTTTCTGCTAGTAGATATTTGTGCTTATTTGATAGTTTAATACTATCAAAATTTGTATAAAATCTTTCAGTGGTTGTGTTTTGTTACTTGTTTTTCGATATGTACATAGGAACAAATTATTTTTGGTCATTGGGTAGATACATATTAATTTTTTTAGAAACTGCTAATAATTTTCCCAAGTAGGCATTCACTTGTAATAGTAGTGTATGAGAATTCCAGTTGCTCTATCTTTGTCAACACTTAGTATTTTCAGTCTTTATAATTTTAGCCATTCAGATAGATACATAGTGGCACATCATTATAGTTTTAATTTTTTTGTGTGTGTGGTAGTGGGGCATTCTACCTCTGAGCTAAACCCTCAGCCCTATTTTTTAATTCTTTATCTTGAAACAGGGTCTCACTAAGTTGTGAAGGTCCTCACTAAGGCTGGCTGCGAACCTGTGATCTTCCTGTCTCAGCCTCCCAAGTACTGGGATTACAAGTGTGTGCCACCATGCCCGACTTTATAGTTTCAAAATTTAATTACATTAATTAAATTATTTATTTTTTGTGGTACTGGGGATTGAACACAAAGATATTCTGCCTCTGAGCTACACGCCTAGCTCATATTTTTAAAAAAATTTGAAACAGGGTCTTGATAAGTTACTAAGGGCCTCACTGAGTTGCTGAGGCTGGCTTTGAACTTGCTATCCCCCTATCTTGGCCCCTCAGATACTGGAATTACAGGTGTGCACCACCATTCCCAGCTTCATTATAGTTTTAGTTTGCATTTTCCTGGTGACTAATGATATAGAGTCCTCCTTTATATTGGTTAGACCCTATTTTATGTTCTGTCTTTATATTATTTGTTTCCTTCATTAACACTTTAAGGTAGATTACCTGTCATCTCCTCTTTATAGATAAGAAAATTGAGGCACAGAAGGTTAAATTACCTGCATCAACACTGCTACTAAGCAGTACATTTGCAATAGGACTAGGCAGTGAGGCTCCAGAGCCAGTGCTCTTAACCTCCACACTCTTTGCTGCTATTGGTCTTCCCTCAAGATATCAAGTAATTTTGCACCCTATCAATACAGAGGTGGCCCTCTTATTTTCCTGCAGAACTCTCATTTATTCATTAAGTAAATATTTAATGAGCAATAACAGAAATGTGGGGATGGGTAGTGGAAGAGACCCGTATAGAACTGAAAAAATGTATTCCAGTCCTGCAGAAGCTTTCAACAGTAGTTGGAAATAGGCCAACCCACGTAGTCGAATTTGATGAATACTCTAACAGGAAGGCGGGCAAATTTCAGTCTTGGCTAGTCACAGAAGGCTTCCTAGAAGAGGTAATATGTGAGCACATACGTGTGTGTGTGTGTGTGTGTGTGTGTGTGTGTGTGTGTGTATTATAGTTTTTAAAAAAAGATTTAATTGATTTTTTTATAAAAAATTGTACAACTGAAATAGCCATACATACTGTTCTTATATATTTCTCACTTTGGCATAGTAACTTGATTTCAACTTTTTTTTATAATATTGAAGAAGAGAGATAAAAGAAAACTAATAATAATCACATTGTATTTATGGTTCAATAATTGCCATTCTGGGTCAAAGTTTTGTTTAATTTGATCCTTAGTATACATATTTAATCCAGCAAACTATGAGAAATTAACTGCCTATTCTCACTAAACATACTTGTCTCTCAAAGTTAAGTCCTACAAATGGCCTAATGTGTTCCTAAATCAGAAAAACCTAACCCCTGATTAGAACCTATAAATATCATTATTTCTCTGAACTTGAAAGGCAACAAGTCCAGGGGGGGGGGAAACATAATAATTTACTCTAAACAGAATACAGAGTTACCATATTGTGAGCTCATCCTATATAGCTAAGTCATCTACCAAGATACTGTTTGAAGTCTAAATATTTAACAAAAAGAAGTTGCTGCTAGATCATTTTTATTTTCCTTAACAAAATACATACAAGAGCACAAAATTCACTTTTAGGTCGTGATTATTTTACAAGTATAAATAATACTAAGAATTCAAGTACAGTCAAGTACAAACACATTTCCTATATGTTAATATGTAAACATAAACTAATTATATATATCATGTGCCTTTGGCCCAGCTGCAAAATAAAAGACATCAAAAGAAACACTGCCCTTGACTGTTCAACTGCATTCTTATTGAGAATTTATACCAATGCTATGTATTTACAGTTATAAGTTTCATATCGCTTAATGTAAACACCTAAAAAGATATTTCCTCCCCACTGGCAAATATCTCAAGTTAAAATATTATCCATTTTTAATGATAAAATACTAAAAATACTGTGTTTCATTCCTTAAAACAAATACTACTGGGAAAACTTATTCCTAAACCAAAGTTCTTCCTATGTCAAATAGATTATTATTTATAGATTATATGTACAGAAAATAGAAATAACTTTTTCTTTACTTTTAGAATGGACAAAAATATCTAAAAGCTGTCTAAATAGTGTGGGTCTTTGTACATTCAAAAGGACCTTATTTCAGTGATATCACTTGCTTTTCATTTTAATATCTAGTAGAAATAACCTTGGCATACTAAAATTGCTAGGCAATCTGAAGTCAGATGATACCAAGCATATACTTAGAGGGGCAGTTTTTTTTAAAGTACCAAAAAACCAATAACTGACATCAACAGACTACAAACATCCAGTTGAAGGTACATGGAAGCATTTACTACTTTGTCATCAAAGAATCTCGACTTAGTTCAAGATTAGGAATAGAATCAGCTCTGGGGAATGTTGGTTTAGCTTCATTTATTGAGGTTTCTTCATTCTTCCTCTCTTCTTTTGTCTCTTCTGGTTCCTCTGGGTCAGATGTTTTTATACTCACTTGGTCAGTCTTCCCTGTAGCTGGTATTTTGTCATCTGTCTGCTCTATACTATTATCAAAAACATCTTGTTCTTCTAAAGTTTCATCACAGATCTGGTTCTCTGATAAAAGCATATTTCCTGATGGGAAGGTACCTACTGAACTTGAGCCTTCCACTATCTGCCTCTTCTCAAAACTAAATTCTGGAAGTCTTGGAGTCTGGTTTTTCTTGCAGGATTCAGAAAAAAATCAGTAGCCACATCGAAAAGCAGTGTATTCACGTTCTTCATTCCAAGCCATGCTATTATGAGAAAAATACTGCTGACATATAAGAGCATACCTATTCTGTAGACCATCACCAACTATATACTCAATAATTCTATCCAGGGTACCTCGTTCTCGAGGAAGAATGGGTCTTCTAAAGGTAGACCTGAAGGATGAAGACCTATTCCAGGCACTGAAGTAGCAGGGGATCCAAGATGTCTAGGTGACACATTTGATGATAGGTCTGGACTAGCAGTTCCTTCTGGTGGTCCACCAGGAGCAGACCTTTGGTGGTCCAGGACATACTCAAAATTGTGGAGGAGGGCCCTGATTAGAAGATGCTGGTGTTGGAGAAAGATTTCTTTGAACTGCAGTTCACTGACAAATCTTAAGTCAACAAGAATCTTTTTAACAGCAGCAGCAGCAGCAGCAGTTTCTACAAAGTTATTTACCATGTATAGGTCTTGTAGTTATAGCTGCTCTAGCAGATGGTGGCTCAAACTCCTTTGCTTTCTTTGAGTCTGGACCAAATCTTTCAAGAATTAATTTATCTGTCTTATAAGTTTCTTTTTCCATGACTTCTTCAAGTATTTTTTTCTTCTGGGATTTTTAATCATCCAATGCTTCATATCAATGGAAAAGAAAAAAATTAGAGTGTCATGGCAAATCTTACTGTAAATTTGTCAGGAAGTTACCACAAGTATACGATTAAGCATGTAAACAGATAGATAACCAAGGAATAGAAAATTAATCTTCCAACCCATAATTTTTGTAATCCCTGATTTTTTTCCCCTAAATTCTTCCAGTGCTTGAATTTCCTTATCTATACTTTCTAGAACTTCTACAGTTCAAGGTTTTGTCCTCCATCAAGAAAATAATCCACCCATTTTTTACCTGCAAAAACTTGGCACAATGAAAAATATCATCAGTTGTTCAAAGGAAGTCACGGTTGAGTGAAGCAGGCACAGCCTGACCCTGGCATCCACTGCAGCCTTGGCCGCCACCTCGCAGGCAGCAGCCGCCACTCAATTTTATAGCCTTTAAAGTATAATTTGTAATTCATAAAATTTAACCATTGTAAGAATATAATTCAGGAATTTTTAGTTGTGCAACTACCACCAAAATATAGTTCCAAAAATTTCCATTACCCTAAAAAGTTTCTTCATGCCAAGTTGTCCTGTTCCATTCCTGGGCAACTCCACTCTGATATGTCTCTATAAGTTTATATATATGTTAATGTATATATACATTATGAAATATATCTAAGCTATTAAATTATCTCATAAAATACTTATATAAAATTATATATACAACTTAAACTAATGATAAAAATTATATATACTAGAACATATATAAAATAAAATGCACACATAAAACCTACTAAAAATAAGTCAAAGAATAATTTAATATAATGGCGTAGTCCTGAAACTACAGGTGTGGGCAAGTGCGCCCAACTCCCAACATTTTATTTCTTAATTAGGGTAGTGACTGTGTAGGCATTTTCTTTTCCTTAAATCCTTCTTGATACTATGAAAATATGGTTTACATTTCACAAATGTATATGCACCATAAAAATATTAATGAGGGACATAAAAGGATATATTCTATTTAAAGCAAATCATAAAATGAATTATTACAACCTAAAATTAATTTTATCAGATGTTATGCTAAAAATATACTAAATTTATCACTTATCTGAATTAACTATATCACCTATTAAAGTAACTACATAATTAAATATAAAAGTAAGTGTTTTGTTTCTGAACTTTCTCCAAATGAAATCACAGGTAGGGGTTCTTCTGGGAATTGCTTTTAACTCAGTATCACCATGTTGAGGTGTGGCTGTAGCTGACTCTCACTTTTGTATAGTATTCTCATATATCAGTTTATAACTCATTCTACTATTGACAGATATTTGAGTTACATGTAGTTTTTTGTCCTTATAAGCAGTGCTTCTCTGAGCTTTCCCATACACATCTTGGCACACATGGTAGGGGTATATTACTAGAAGTAGGGTCATGGTGTCATTAGGCATGTGCATGTCGAACTTTACAAGGCAATGCTAACCTGTATTCAGATGAGAGACTCAGCAGCAGTCGTTGAGTGTTGGTGTGACTCCAGATCTTCACCAACATTTAAGATTTCATTTTTAGAGGCTATTTGTGTTTTCTGAAAAGTATTTCTTATGTTTAAATTGGCTTGCTTTGCTGTGATTTTTGGAAGTTTTAAAAAATGTATTCTAAACATTAACTATTTGTAAGTTACTGTGTTTTATCTATCATTTCCTGCTTAGTAAGATTTATATTTCACTTGTGGTATCTTTTAATGAACAGAAGTTTCATAATGTAATTTGGATGACTTTTTTAGTCCTTTCCTTTATGTTGTATACTTTTGTTTAAGAAATTCTTCTATATCCTGAGGGAAAGATTCTTTTCCCCTTTTCCTTTTACTGAATGCCAAAATTGAGTTAGGCAAATTTCCTTCTGAGCAACTGGTTTAGTTATCATTTACCAATATACTGAAGTTATAATCCAGCTTATGTAGAAGATTTCTCCTTAGCTTCCCCCCACCCTGAGCTAGGTTAGGGCTTTATCTCCTGTCTTCCACATTCCATGCAAATGTGGAAAAACAAGATAGAGGATCACAAAGCTGGGGAAACAACATTGAGAGCCATTGGTCTGGGATCACACTTCTGTAGCCCCGGCCATTGTTAGGAATGGAAGGCTCACATTCTCCTCTCAGCCCTTATGAAATGAGGAACTGGGCATCATAATTGCTTTGATCTTTGCCTCCAAAACCAAGCTTGCTATAAGAAACAGCACAGACACAGTGATCCCTTCTGCTTTTGTACTCCAAGTGGCTTATCAGCTTGGTGGAAGCTAGGTCATGTGTGGAAACTGAGCTGTAAGGGGATCTGGGACATATGAGCTTTAGTTTTCCAGCCACTGGCATGCAGTAAGGCATGAAACAGGGAATTTAGAATGGCGTTTTGAGATAATCTACAGTGTCTACTGAGAGAAAAAGGGACTTCTACCATGCCTTCAAGCTGAGCTACATGAAGTATTGACAAGAACCAAAACCCAAAACAAAATATAGCAAAACTTATAAAAAATGTAAAAATAAAACAACAGAAATTGTCTTCATTTGTGTAGTTTGTGGTGGAGAGTGGTGTCATCAGTTTCATCTTTGTTATAGTTTGGACATGGCAAGATTGCATGGCCTATAGAACATTCAGATATGTTAGGAAGCTGCTGATTTTATGGATATGAGATTCAGAACAGAGATCTGAAGTAAAAGTGTAGATTTGATAGTAATTAGCATATAAGTAGTGAGGGAAGCTATGAGAGTAGACAAGGTCTTCGTGCAGTATGTGAATAGGATATGAAAGAAGAGGGCCTAGCAACATTCGTAGGATAGACAGAAAAATAAAAGATCACAGAGAAGTAAAACATAGAAATGAAAAAAAAAAAAGCACTGAAAATTAGGACACAGTGTTATGTAAATCAAGGGATGGTCATCTAGTAAAAAAGGATTGATTAGTAGTGTTGAAAGTTGCTGGGAGATCTACAAGACCAGACACTTCCTTCAGCATGCAGTTGTATACGGTGTGAATCTAGAGGATGCTGGTCTGTAGAAGGTGCCTCTGACATTTATGCAGAGGTGGCATACAAACTATACAGCCATATGTAAAGACTCTGAGTGAGAGGTAAAAGTGTGCATTAGTTTTAGTAAATCATTGTCCAACATTTTTTGTGGTTGTGAAAGTCATAGGGGCAGGTACCAAGTTCCAATCTCCAGTGGATGGAGGAAACTGAGAACTGAAGAATCATCCAACTCTTACTTTAAAGCATGTTCATTGTTGAATTATGATCCTTCTTCCATCCCTGGGCTCTGAGGTTCTTCAGCTTTGTAAGACCACTGCCAGTGCTGTGGCTACCATGAACATGATTCATAAACATCAACTTAATTATTACATTATATACCTCCTTTACTGGTTTTTAGACAATTTGCTCATTTTCTCTGTCTTTATTATTCTGGTGGTATATTTCCTTAAGTGGCTATAATAATGAAATAAAAATTTTATTGCTAATTACATTTTTAGGTTTTCTGTATTTGTTTCTTTAGTTTCATAGTTAGTCTCGTCAACATGTTATGGACCGAAAAGTGTGCCCTTCAAATGTATATCATGAAGCTGCAGTGGGACTGTATCTGGAAATAGGGTTTTTAGGAGATAATTAAGGTTAAGTGAGTAATAAGGATGAGGCCCTGGTCCTATAGGACTGCAGCCTTAAAGAAGAGGGACAGGAAAAAGGATCACATGAGGAGGACACAACAAGAAGGTGTCTGCAAGATAGGAAGAAAGCCCGCCTCAGAGCCACGTATGGCGGTTCCCTGATCTTGGACTCTCAGTCTCTAGAATAGTGAGAAAATACATTTCTGCTGTTGAAGTTCTGAGGAAGTGAGTTGTGTGGAGATCCAATAGATGAGTAAGTGAGGGCAGTTCAGGAGGTAGAACATGCCAAACTTGAAGATCAGCATGTTCAAAGTCCCTCGGTACATCCACAAAGCTAAAAGAGTTTGCTGTGATCTGAGTTCAAAGATCAACAAAGAGTGTGGCAAAATATAAGGCTAGAAAACTGGGTATTGGTTTCATCACTTATGGTCTTGTAAGTCCAATGAAAGGCTTTGATCTTTATCTTAAGAGCTGAGAAGTCACTGAGAGGAAATGACATGGACTTTGAATTTAAAAAAAAAAAAAAGTCACCAGAGTTATAAAGTGAAGAGTGAATTAGAAAAATTGAAAATATGGATGCAGGAGGCCTTTATACTTTTGATTTAAAAAATTTCATCCTTGTTGTACCTTCTCAAAGTACAAATAGAAAAACATTTAATTAGGAATACTTGATCTAAATGTTAATCTGGATGACATATTTGTTACATAACTTTTCTCTGTGCTGTTTACAGCTGCAGTAGTTAGTAATACAGCTGGCTCACTTTTAATAAATTAGCTAAGGGATTATTATTGCTTACATTGGAAATGCCGAGTGTTAAACACCTTTGCAAATATTATAAAATAGTTTGTCAACCCTTTTACATTTAACCTATCCCACTTAAAAATCTTAAAGATCATATAATGATAAAAATATAGTGCATGTAGCTTATAACAGTAAAATTGATAGTCTTTTGTACACAGCAGCTGAAAATATTGCCTGCCTTTAAAGAAAGAGCAAAGCTGTAGTGCAGTAGCTCCCCCTGCTGCTTAAATAAATCATTTCATCTGCAAACATTTTGTCAACATTTTCCTGAAAGCCTTGTGTGAAATTAGTTGTTAGTTTCTTTGTCCTCCTTCCTCCACACAACAAATTTGTGGCATGGAAACCATGTCTAGTAAGTTTTTTTAAATCCTAGTAAAACAATTTTTCTAATATTCAGTTTAATTTTTACCAAAAAGACAACCTGCAAACCACTACTGTAAAGGCTTTAAATTCTTCAAATCAGGTTGTTTCCAGTTTTATCATTCATCATAAAATATGTTCATTAAAACTTGTTTTAGGACTGAAGGTGAAACTCAGTGGTAAAGCACTTGCCCAGCACCAGCAAGGCAATGGGTTTGATCCCTAGCACTGCAAAAAACAAACATATAATTTGTTCTTGCATATTTATATTTGTGTGATTTTTTAAAATTAAGTAACTTAAGACTTACATACAAATATAATGATCACTATATCCCATTTTATTTGTATAATTATATTGGAAGTAAATATTACAGGTATCATACATACATTTCTTTTTCTACAACTGTGTATGTAAATACAGGTGAATTAATTGTTGGTCTCTTTTATAGTTGAAGTTTCTGTGTTTATCTTGGTCTTTTTTTTCCCTGAGCTTCATATATATGTTTTCAGAAAAGAAAACAGAAGACTATATACTCAACCCAGTCTTTTATGCTCCTTTTACTTGTATCATTCGTTGTAACCGATTTTCCGTTTTTTTCATGAAAATATACTTTTAATTGTTTGAGAAATATGTGATATGTGTGCTTGCTATAGTTCTTAAATGAAGGAAGTCAGGCCAGGGTGTCGTGTAACAGAAACAGATGTAAGATATATATCTTAATCAATCTACCTCTTCCTGTATAAGTTAATGCATTATTTTTGGCTAATTTAAACATAAGTTAATACTAAAGTTTTAAGTTTATTTTTTGTAAGCTTAGGGAATAAGAGCAATGCCATGCCTTAAGACATACTCAGGCCAAAGATATAAGAAAGTGTATTGCTCTACAAATGATAGTGATTATTTCATCTAGGAGGTAACAGTGGAAGCTTACTGGCTGACTCATGAATTCTGAAGCCAGACTAACTGACTAAATGGAAATCCTTGCTTTGCTACTTACTATATGACCTTGATAAGTTACTTAAAAGTTACTTAATTTCTCTTGTTTCAGTGTTCTTATCTTTAAGATAGATTTTTTTAAAAATTATACTTGGGGCATAGTAAGCATAATATAAATACTTGTCACTTAGTAAAAATCAGAAGAATAAGTATTGTCAAATGTCTCTATCTATAACTATTACTCTTACATTAATTCACATAGGAATATTCAGGAAATATTTCAAGAATTTATTGTAAATAGTAGATTCTTTGTGTTACGATCAATGTTATATGATTAAATATGTGTTTATCAGAGTTTCATCAGTGTAATGTGTATAAGGAGGAAAGACTTATTTTGGCTCAGGGCTTCAGTCTATGGCTGGCTGGCTCCATTGCTATGGGCTGGGGTAAGGCAGAGCTTTATGGTGGAGAGGGCTTGGTGGAGGACAGTAGCTCCCTGCCTGGTGACAGAGATAGTGAGAGAGAAAGAAAGGAGGGGGCTGGGGAAAAGAGAGGCCCCCATTGCCTACATTTTCTACCACCTCTCAAAAACGCCATCAAATGATGAACCCATCAATGGCGAGAGCCCTCACAATCCACTCACTTCCCCAAAGCCCCACCTGTGCTGGAAGCAATCCTTCAACACTGGGGAACATTCCAGAACCAACCAGAGCAGACATCACAATCAGTTTATATGGTTAGATGAATAATGAAATGTAGGTAGTGAATTAATACACGTAAGATACCCAGTACAGTTCCTGTGTGTTAAGAAGTAGTCTTCTACTCACTTTGTGTGACCATCCCTGTGTCTGGTAAATATTGGTATGCTGACTGCCATTACCTTACTGTGACATAAATACTTTTTTTCCAATATGGAAATTTTTCTTTCCTTTGTTCCTTCACTCCTTTTCTCCCTTTCTTCTTGCTCATATGCAGCAAATCTTGAAAAGTCAGAAAAAAGTCTGGACTTAATAATGAAACGATAATTTTATAAGTATGGATAGTTCACAAGATTGTATTCTTCAAAAACTCTACCCATTCTTTCATTGTGTTTCTGAGGCAAAGTATTTAGGTTTATTTTTATTGAGTCACTTCTAATGTTTCCCAGAGTTCCTTAAAAGGTAGATTTGTGGACTGGAAATGTGGCTCAGTGGTAGAGTGCTTACTAGCATGCATGAGGCCCTGGGTTAAATCCCTGTTGCATGTGCATGCACACGCATGTGGGTACACACACACACATACAACATACACACACACCACACACATTTATATAGCCCATTTCAATTTGTTATAATGGATCTTGGCCCTTTAGAACCAAATTGTTGAGAATTCAGATTTAGCAATGAAAATTTTCTAACAATATCGAAAATAAAAACAAGTACAATATTATCAGGAACATTTTAGTAGTCTTCAATAGTAAGAAGAAAATACTTCAGAATAATTAGGGAAGGTAAATATTACAGTGAAAAATAGAGATTTTCTTTTCATTTTTTTTCTTTTTCTTTTTTTTTTTTTTTTTGCAGTACTGGGGATTGAATCCAGGGGCATTCTACCTCCAAGCTACACCTCCAGCCCTATTTTTATTCTTTATTTTGAAACAGGGTCTCACTAAGTTGTGGAGGGTCTCACTAAGTAGCTGAGGCTGGCAGCACACAAATCTGCAATCCTCCTGTCTCAGCCTCCCAAGTTTTGGGATTATAAGCATGCACCACCATACCCAGCTTAAAAATAGAGCTTTCATGTATAGCATAGGCATCTTTCATTGACCCAGCATTTGTTAAGTGCCTATTATATTTTAGGCACTGTCTTAAGATCTAAAGATACAAAATGCATGCTCCATGGAGCTTACCAACTCATGGGGTTTACACTTCAGAATCAAAGCAAGAAAGACCTCTATTTGGATTGGTGCTCTTCAGTAGATGAAAGATTATTCTCAGCATGAAAAACAAGGTATGTGTCATGAGCATAAACAATATGAAGTTATATTTTAATTGCTAGGATATATAGAATTAAATTGTAGTCTTCTCTTGGCATCTGTGGGGGGCTTGCTCCAGGACCCCCCATAGATAGCATACTCCATAGATGCTCAAGTCCCTATGTAAAATGGTGTATGTACATCTTTCTGATCATTTTAAATCCTTTCTAGATTACTAATAATGCCTGATACAATGTAAATAATTGTTAGGCTATATTGTTAAGGGAAAAATGACAAGAAAAAAAGTTTGTATGTATTCCCTACAGATACTTTTCTTTTCCGGAATAATTTTGGTCTGTAGTTGGTTGAATCTATGGATATGGAACCTGTAGATACAGGGAGCAGGGAGTAATTTATTTGGAAAACATAATATACTTAGAAAATAATTTTTCTTCCAGGAAGAATGTATTTGTAACAATGATAATCCTAAAAGTAATAACATGAAATAGTTGAAGTATTTAAAATTTGAAGCAAGATAAAACATTTATAAACATTTTTTTTCTCTTTTTTTTTGCGGTACTAGGGATTAAACTCAGGGGCATTCTACCTCTGAGCTACACCCCCAGCCCTATTTTTTATTCTTTATTTTGAAACCGAGTCTCACTAAGTTGCGGAATGCCTCACTAGGTAGCTGAGGTTGGCCACGAACCCGGATCCTCCGGTCTCAGCCTCCCGAATGCTGGGATTACAAGCGTGTGCCACCACGCCCGGCTTATTTATAAACATTTAAGTATATGTATTTCTTAGCTAAATGGCTACAGATTTTTCCATCTTTGGCCGGGCACCCCACCTTTGAAGGTAACTTCCTCAAAGTTCCTAATATAAGTAGATTGGAGTTAGACAGGATCTTTAGTGCTTTTCCCAAGTAATTCTTACTTACATATGAGTGGGAGAGAAAGGCTACTGATGACTGAACTTTTATTATTGCAAATTATTTGCTATCAAAACTGAAATTTTAGGAACGGCAGATGACAAAAGCACACAAAGTCAAATTCTAACAATGTCTCAAGATTCCTAAATTTAGTGGATATGGGAATCATCTGTTGTTTACGCAGAGTGCAGTCACTCTGGAGGGCAGAACAAGAGTGTTAACTTCTACTGAGTAGTCAAGTGCCTCTGATGCTGGTGATCTGGGGACCACATCTTGGGAAAACACCGTTCTCAGGCAGCTCTTAATAAAACTCACAATTTTGATCTGAGTTATTTTCTTTAGTGCTAATCAAAAGAGAACCTTGCCAGAGTATTGCTGTGCTATCTCAAATGCTCTGTAGAAATTGACATTAATAGATTTCAGAACCCTAAAATTACCAGTGACTATACAATGTAAGTTTCTCCCTGTAAAGGGCAAATTTGGTAACATTTGTAAACTTCTGAATTGTCATGGGTTTGGGAAAAAGGATCCAAGAGTATTTACTGTTTTCATATCATTTGTTGGCTGGTCATTGAACATGTGGAGGGAAACCCATTGTGACTTTTAGTTCCTCTTCTTATGCTAAAATTGAAGACACATTTTCTTGTGTGTGTGTGTGTGTGTGTGTGTGTGTGTGTGTGTGTGTGTGTGTGTGTGTTATACTGGGGACTGAACTTGGAGGCATCTATACTCCCACCCCTATTTTTTCTTTTTTCTTCTAAAACAGAGCATTGCTAAGTCATCGCATTTTGGCCTCAAAGCTGTGATCCTCCTAGCATGCTCCACCACACTCAGCTTCTTGAGACCTTTGA